>JASDQU010817477.1:32504-47551 GCA_032191745.1 Picea mariana
TTAGCCTCCCCTGCTGTGAAATAACACACAAAGCCATTTCAGAGAGCTTCACAGTGATAAAAGAAAACTTTCTTAACCCTAAGAGAAGCTCTTGTTATGTAGATTTAATGTTGAGGGTACAAAGGTTGGTCTAGCCATGTGATGGGGCATAGTTGGCATGATTAGATTGGAGGAAGGGTCAGGTGAAAACCATCAAAAACTCACACACAGAGGACCTCCATTAATGGCATATGTAGAGATTTAACTCCTTCCTTACAAGTAAACCATTCTTCCCATGTCAAGAAAAGGCATATTTAATAATAGTCCCTTTGTGACACAACTAGATGGGACATGTTCACTCCAACTATTTCATTATAATTAACATATCATTCAAATGAAGTCTTCGTGGAGACATCGCTTAGTTAAGACTGAGTTAAACAAGGATTAGTGTGGGATTTCATTAACCAAAATATTTTATGTAAATGGACTGGAAGATCACTAACTATGAATAATTCATAGAGGGATCCGTTTAATGATTTGGACCATACCAAATGGTGCCAAGTGTCTTATGATTAAGCCACTTATATTCTACTACGGGGTATAATCCTGACCCCGTTAGTTGATATGTAGTATATGGATTTTATTTCAAAGAAAAATTAGATAGTCTTGTGCGCAAACATAGAAACTCATATTTAAGGGGAGATTAGGACTATAAGTATAAAGTCTAAAATACTATATGTGTGTGTGTGTGTGTGTGTGTGTGTGTGTGTGTGTGTGTGATTTGTTTTGAGACCGACGGGAATTGTTAGAATTATGGTGAATTATCGATAAAATTTTTATGTTCAAAGTAAATTAGACTGGTGTAGAAATGTCATCGTGTGGTAGTCACAACATAAGATACCTCACAAATATTTATATGAGGAATGAATATTACCTCCTCTTATCAACGAATATATTAAATGAAATTGGAGATTAATGTCCCATTGAAAAAAAAAATATGGCAAATTTGAGGTACATTACATATGGTATCAGAGAAAAGGTTACAACACTTGGACCTTGAACAGGGCCAAAATATTTACTTAGCATATTTTTTATGATTATGAAAAACTAACAAAAACAACTATTGTTACAAACAAAAAATTCTTTATTTTGTGTAAACATGGCAACCCAGGATGAGGCAAAAATCTGACTGGAGAGGAACCCGAGATAAAGACCTTCTGAAGATCAGAGACAAAACAGTGACAGGATATCACCTATCGAAGTTTTGGAAACGATGAGAAATGTCATTTTTGAGTTGCAGGTTTTCAAAGCAAACAATGAGAAACTAAAGAAAGCACATCAGGAACAATAGAAAATAAATGAAGTCCTGCTGCGAAGCATAGTGACAAAGAAAACTCCAAAGGAGTATAACCAGGAAAAGGAGGTCAGTAAAAGGGCATCCAATAATTATGGTCCTGAGGCAGAGAAAGGGGACATCTCATCTGAAGGTACACCTCCAACTGAAGACAAAACAAAAACAGAAAGAAAAAGGAAACATGTGGATCATCTTGAGGGAGAATTTGAGTAAAGCAAACCATCTACCTTTGACGGGGAATCCAAAACAGGGTAGGAAGTTGAAGCATGGTTATTAGAAATCAAGAAGAATTTTCATATATACAAATATTCCAACAATATGAAGGTCAGAATGGCCATCTATAATCTTAAAAGAAAAGCAAGCATTTGGTGGAAAGAACTGAAGTTTGCCGAGGGCCTAAAGGAGAAACATATGGAATGGTTAGTATTTAAGAAATACTTTAATAAACAATACCTATCTGAAAGCTACTATGAAAGAAAAACCAAAGAATTTTATGCGCTACAACTTGGTCAAATGGGTATGGAAGATCTGATAAACAAATTCCTAGAATTACTAAGGTTTATTAAGGTTTACAAAGTCCTTGAGTGAAGTATTCAGGAAAGCCCGAATGCATTACGACCAATACAAATAGTGGTCAGAATTTCCCAAGGCTTGGAAAGACAAGAAACAAGACCAAATGAACCAGTGGAAGAGGGGATACCCGCAAGCTACTTATCGGAATGTAGAAAAAATCTTTCCAAGGAAATATTTTCACTCCAACAATCCAAACACTCAAGGAGGTGGTAAAACTGGGAACAAATAAGTTTGGGGACATCCCTTGTGAACCATTAAAATGATTGGAATGTGGAGAACCTCATTTAAGGAGGAACTGTCCATGTTTGATTTCAGCAACCAGAACTATTGTTCACAATTTGAAGGAAGCCTCTACAATGGGAGATGTGGGAAGAATCTTGCATCAGATAAATGCAGCTGTGGATGGCTATCAAGCTGACCACTAGTCCTCTATGGTGGAAATCGAAGGTAAAATCAATAACACTAATATTTCTGTTTTAATTGATCCTGGAGCTACATTGAGTTATATTACTCCTGGTATTGTGGAGTCAAATAAAGTCAAGAAAAAAAGACATGCAAAATCTTGGCTGGTACAACTAGCAACACGAACCAAAAGAAAAGTTGTCGACTTTATTTCTGATTATGAATTCATTCTAGGTGGTCAAAACATAAAGACAAATCTGAACATTCTATCGTTAGGGTCTTATGATGTAATTATCATAATCAATTGGTTAGAAAGGCATAAAGTAGTGTTAGATTGTTACGAAAAATCACTCAATTATAAAGATGAAAATGACACTGCTAGGACAATTCAAGGGATTAAAAACCCAGTCTCAGTTAGACAGATTTCAGCAATGGAATTCAAGAAATGCATGAGAAACGGGTGTCAATTTTATGCCATCCTAGTAACAAACCCTTTAGAAAAAGAAAATAAATCCAACTTGGAGGATCTTGTCGGTCTTCATGATTTCAGAGATGTGTTTGTTGATGAAATACCTGAATTACCCCCAAGAAGGGAGATAGACTTTTCTATCGACCTACTACCTGGTTCAACCCCTATCTCTAAAGCACCTTAGCAAATGAGTTTGACGGAATTAACAGAACTAAAAATTCAACTACAGGAATTATTGGAGAAAGAATATATCTGACCGTGTGTTTCACCATAGGGAGCACCAGTCCTCTTTGTGAAAAAGAAAGACATGACTCTAAGATTATGCATCGACTATAGGCAATTAAATAAAACGACTATTAATAACAAGTACCCCTTACTGAGGATAAATGATATGTTCAATCAAGTATGAGGGGAAAATATTTTCTTAAAATTGGATTTACGATCTAGTTACCACTAGGTTAGGATAAAAGACAAGGACATAAGTAAAACAATTTTTCGAACGAGATATGGACATTATGAATTTGTTGTTATAGCATTTGGACTCGATAATGCGCCAGCCATGTTTATATGTTTAATGAAGAGTATTTTCAGTTAGTACCTGGACAAGTTTGTGTTGGTATTTATTGATGACATCCTAGTATATTCTAAAACAGAAGAAGAACATGAAGAGCACCTAAGGACAATTATGTAAACCTTAAAGAAGCACAAACTATATGCTAAATTTGATAAGTGTGACTTTTATCAAAAGGAGATATAGTACCTAGGACATGTAATATCTACAGAAGGTATTGTAGTTGACCTTGAGAAAATAAGAACCATCATGGAATGGTTGATCTGTAAGGATGTAGCGGACATCCGGTCGTTCATGGGAATCACCAGATATTACCGTAGATTTATAGAGGTATTTTCTAAAATTTCATATCCTATCACATCATTACAAAAGAAGGTAACCAAGTTTAATTGGTCACAGAAATGTCAATACAGTTTTAATAAGTTAAAAGAATTGTTAACAACTGCGCCCATTTTAAAGGTAGAAGATCCAGTCAAAGACTTCACTGTCTGTGTAGATGTGAGTAAAGAAGGACTAGGTGGTTTCCTAACCCAAGAGGGGCATGCTATTTGTTATGAGTCCCAAAAACTAAAGGAACATGAACAAAACTACATCACTCATAAGTTAGAGTTGGCAGTTGTAATACATGCCTTAAAGATGTGGCGACACTGCATAATGGGCAAAAAGTTTCTGTTATTGATTGACAACAACAGTGTGAAATTTTTGTTTAGTCAGTCGAACCTTAATGCAAGGCAAGCAAGATGGCTAGCCTTCTTGAGTGAATTTGACTTTGAGGTAAGACATATCAAGGGTAACGAAAATAAAGTAGTTGATGCTTTAAGAAGAATATTTCATGGTTTGTTTGAAATAAACATTAGCAGGGAAGAAAACGATCTTGAACAGATGATAAAGACTGCAGGTAATAACAACGAAAATTACACTCAAAACATGGCAGAATTAAAAAACACTATAGGAGATTCAGACAAAACATATCTAAGTTTGGACAAAAATGGTCTACTACGATTTAAAAACATAATATACATACCAGATTTGGTAAAATTAAAGTCAACAATTTTGGATGAAGTTCATAAGAAACCATATTTTGGTCATCCAGGATACCAGAAAACGATAACAACCATAAGAAAGTTATTTTATTAGCCTAATATGAAGGGCGAAACAACATAATACTTAGCTAAGTGTCAATATTGTTAATAGGTAAAAGTCGAACACCAACATCCAGTCGACCTGTTGTAGCCCTTACCTGTGTCAAAATGGAAATGGGAGACTCTATCACTGGGCTTTATCACAGGTTTGCCTAGAACTCAGAAACATAATGACTCAATTATGGTGGTAATCGATAAACTTAGTAATTATGCACACTTTATTCCTGCAAAGTCTACTTTTAAAGCTATTAACGTCGCTGAAATATTCGTGAAATAAATCTTTAGACTGCATGGTATTCCTAAAATGGTGATTTGAGATAGAGATGTAAAATTTACATCTAAATTTTGGAAAGAATTGTTTGCAGGGTTAAATACTAACTTGAATTTCATCACAAGTTATCATCCACAAATGGATGGATAGACTGAACGAATGAACCAAATCGTAGAAGATATGCTTTGCATGTACGTAAGAACAAAACCAAGCAAGTGGGAAGACTACCTGCACTTGGTAGAATTTGAATACAACAATGGGTACCAAACTTCAGCTAAAATGAGCCCTTTCGAGGTACTGTATGGAAGAAAGTGTACGACTCCAATTAGCTGGGATAACCCAGTTGATAGAATCATGGTTGGACCAGAGATGCTCTAGGAAATGGATAGCATGGTAAGAAAAGTACAACAGAACTTAAAAGAGGCAAAGGATAGACATAAAAGTTACGCGGACCAGAAAAGAAGACACACGGAATTTCAAGTGGGAGACCACATCTATTTAAAAGTCAAAGCCCAGAAAAGTTCACTAAAGCTAGGAAAATGTGCCAAGTTGGCACCCAGGTTTTGTGGGCGTTTCAAGATCTTAGCTCGAATTGGACTCGTAGCATACCAACTTGCACATCCTGCCAATCTTAAAATTCATAATGTATTTCATGTCTCTTTGTTAATGAATTATCTTCATGACCCTACTCATATGATCGATTGGAACTTGGTGCAGGTGGAACTATAATGCAAGTTCCAAGCGAAACCTTTGCACATTCTGGACAGGAGAGAAATAGCAGTTCGGAACAGAGTCGTCGCCCAGGTAAAAGTGCAATGGAAGCACTTTATCCCTGAGGAGGCCACTTGGGAGTTGGAGGGATATTTTCAGAAATCTCATCCAAACCTATTACAAGAAAGGAATGAACACTAAGGACAGTTTTTTATTGAAGGGGCAAAGCATGTAACATCCCCCAAAATAAATTATTTTTGAATTTGAAATTCCTTAGGAAATTATTTCCATTTTTGGTAAATTCGAAATTGGAAAAGTTTCTGCCATTTATGACAATTCTGAATTTTAAATTTAGTTAATTGTAATTGATGATTATGAATGTTGGGTAGAGATCTGATTTGATCCAACTAACTATATGACTATGACACTTGTATGAAGAAAAATATTTTATAACTATTATTAATGGACAAATGGAACAACCATGTTAAAAATCAGTTGACCATGACTTCATGAGTGGGGAATATGTTGGAACTACCTAAGGGTTGATTATTACAAGTGGAAAATAAATAATTGTCCATGGGAAGCCCCTGATAATCAAGGATTTGGAAAGATGCGAAAATTCTCAAGGGGGAAAAAGACCTAGGCAAAAATGGTTTTTGATATATAGCATATGGGAGGAGGCAGGATGCTGCCTAGTATGCTCGAAGAAGGATAATTATCTCTTGCTGTTAGGAACACTAATTTTCTGAGTGTGATGCAAGGAGAAGTTACCGAAGCAAAAGGACTATTACTAAGGGAAGTTCTGAGTTCTCCCTCATGTGATCATGGTCAAGCTAGGGGGTGAATGGAAAAAGTGACATTGGTTGTTCTGTTCTAAGGTTGGGAGGAATGTGGTTTTTCCCTTTGTCTTTCATCGAACTGGTTCAAATATGTTCATCTACACTTTTCTGGTTATATATATATGTGTTTCTTTAAATGGCTCTCAGAATCTATCTATATATTGTTCGGTGAATTATTTTTTGTCGAATTTCTTTCTAATCAAGAATCATCTTTTTTATTTAAATGACTGAAAGAGAGTATAACTAGTATAAGATTGTGTGATTTATTGCTTTGAGTTAAACTACGAATGTATGGAACAAAACGTAGGATAAACCCCTGCAAGTTTTAATTTGTATGCTTCGAATAAAACTCCCTATACACACACACACACACACACACACACACACTAATTACGAGTAGAATCGTAAGTTTTTGAACACGCTAGCATACTTCTAGTATAAACGAAATAATTTTATATTCGCATATTACTGTAATAAGTTATATAGAGCAATAACACCACTATAATATTGATGCATGGAAAATTATAATGGAAGACAAATAGTATAATTAATATTAACAAAATTTCAGGTAAGATAAATAGAAACTAAAGAAAACAAATCGAATCTTTTAACGCAACAAGGTTCTAGAAACAAAATACTAGAAGGGAGAAAGCTCGATGAATTCAAGAAAACTGAAATACAGAACCCTTTGATGTATATACAAATTTTTGATAAGTTTTAAATATGATAACTTTATGAATAATAAATTCATTTCAACCTCGGTGTGAATCAGATAGTTCTGAAATGAAAGAAAACTATAGTTCTATGGACTACAACGAAGCTTTGTTGAACATGATAATGCAGAAGTAACAAAACGGAATTTGGAGTACATACTTCTGGAAGTATATAGGTTGATAGGATTTCTTTATAAAAAATCTAGGTAATGCAAAGAACCATAATACCATTAAGACTAGATTTAAATTTTCTAAATCCTTGTATTTCAAATACACGTATACAAGAGAAAGAATCTTGTGATTTAAACCCTTTAAAGTTTGTGATACAATTCCAATCAGACCAAAATAAAAAAGGGTCCAACCTCATGCAATAATTGTGTTCTCTTCCGACAATGAGATATTGACATGAAAATAGGTTTTACCCCTTAGCCAACCGATACATGAAATCGGGATGAAAGTTCAGTTATTAACAATAAAGTTGGGACAAAACCTTGGTCTTCATTTCTAGAACTTGGAAAGCTAATCCTAAAAGTTATTGTGCACAGAACCCGAATACCTTTTGTGCGATTGATAGGAACCAGAATCTAGAGTTATGCATGGTCGAAGTCTCTGCAAGGAATTACCATTTTAAAACATTAGTAAAATACATGAAAGTAAAGTGAATGAAACTTTCAACAGAATGATAGATGATAGAAACAATTTATTCTAGAGTGGAACTTAACTTATGACATGGAGACCCAATTTCCTTTCCTTGTCGAGTTCTGGTTGGATATACATCCCAGGTCGAGAGGAGGGTGGACCAAGGACTTCTTGATGGGTACCCTCCCATCAATAGGGTCCCATCACTAGTGTTGTCATCAAAGAATATAATCAATTTCTTTATGAAATGAAATGAACAACAGTGCTAACATTTAAAATACAAATATTATAAGAAATGTCGTGTGAGAAGGCCGAAGGCATAGTGTAAACACAAAATAAATGATATATGTAAATTTTGAGATTAAAAGCTTCCCTGAACCGACTGTCTATATTGCAGAGGATACTTATAAATCAACGATAAATACATAGTTATTCTTCTACTGAATTTTTAGCAAACTTCCAATTGCATATACTACCTGCAGACAACGATAATGACAATAAGAGACATACTTAATACAGTAAGCTATACAAAATCAAACATTATATGTCATGGAGCATTTATAATGAACTATTCGAAAACACAGAAGTTACATTTTTATGGTACCGAACAAGAATGCAATATCCATTAAGGAAGCATTATATTCGTAAGGACCAACTAAGGGTTTGAAGAAAATTACTGAAGAATGGATTCATCCTTTACAAAGAGAAAGAAAGAAAATGAAATATGATATGCTATGTACATTGTGAACATTCAAATCCAGACTACAATCCCGCATAGCCTCACGAAAGTTCAANCATAGCATATCATATTTCATTTTCTTTCATCCTTTACAAAGAGAAAGAAAGAAAATGAAATATGATATGCTATGTACATTGTGAACATTCAAATCCAGACTACAATCCCGCATAGCCTCACGAAAGTTCAACATCGGGCCTCAACATACATTAACAGAGGGACCGTAAAGAATAACGATAATAGGGAAGTAACGAAACCCTAGGATTGGAAATACACAAGAAAAAACTATGCAGGTGAAAATTATCTGAATAGAAACAAGGAGGTGGAATGATGAGACCTTCAAAGAGATTGAGAACTAAACAATCGAATAATCCAACTTATCCAGGAGCGAAACAATCCAGAAAGTTACAGGGAATAACAATAAGGGGAAGATTTAATTTAAAGTTATAACAAGAGTTATAGAACAAATATTGCATCCACTATAACAAAATTCTGAAGTTTCACTCTATTTTTGAATCACAGTAGCATATTAAACTTACCAGTGAAGACGGATAACATTGTCTGTTCCACCGGGTAACAACCTCCAAGTCGATAGCCTCCCCTGTTGAGAAGTAACACGTAGATCCATTTCAAAAGGCTTCACAGTGACAAAATAGAACTCGCTTAACCCTAAGAGAAGCTCTTGATATGCAGATTTAATGCTGAGGGTACAAAGGTTGGTTTGGCCATGTGATGGGTTAGAGTTGGCCCCATTATATTGGAGGAAGGGCCAGGTGAAAACCATCAAAAACTCACACACACACGACCTCCATTAATGGAATATGCAGAGCTTTAACTCCTTCCTTACAAGGAAACGATTCTTCCCATGTCAAGAAAATGTGTATTTAATAATAGTCCCTTCGTGACATGACTAACTGGGACACGTTCATTCCAACTATTTCACTATAGTTAACATGTCGTTAAAATCAAGTCTTCATTGAGACATTGTTTAGTTAAGACAGATTTAAACCAGGATTAGTGTGGGATTTCGTTAACCGAACTCTTTTATGTAAATGGACTGGAAGATCCCTAATTACGAATAACTCATAAAGGGATCCTTTTAATGATTTGGACCATACAAAATGGTTCCAAGTGTCTTATGATTAATCCATTTATATTCTACTATGGGGTATAATCCTGACCCCGTTACTTGATATGTAGTATATGAATTTTATTTCAAAGACAAATTAGATAGTCTTCCATGCAAACATAGAAACTATTGTTTAAGGGGGGATTAGGACTATAAGTGCTAAGTCTAAAATACTATATATGTGTGTGTGTGTGTGTGTGTGTGTGTGTGAGTAGTTTTGAGACCAAAGGGAATTGTTAGAATTATAGTGAATTATCCATATAAGTTTTATGTTCAAAGTAAATTAGATTGGTGTGGAAATGTCATCGTGTGGTAGTCAGAACATAAGATACCTCACAGAGATTTATAACAGGAATGAATATTACCTCCTCTTATCAACGAATCTATTAAATGAAATTGGAGATTAATGTCCCATAGTTTTTTTTTTTTTTATGGAAAATTTGAGGTACATTACACTTCCTATTTTCTATGACTGCATCCGTCTTTTCTTTTGGTGGAAGTGTTCATTGTCTCTTTAAACTTTTGCGCCTCCTCCAATGCATCCTGCAACTTCTTCCCTATTCCTTCCAACTCTGCATATTTTGTTATCTAAGTCCATACTTGTGTGATTTTTTCATACAACTTAGCACACTCCTCCTCCAAACTCTTGATACTTTCCATTGTTGTCATCAGTGACTTCTCTCTTTGATCCCTTTCTTCTAGTGCAGTTCTTGGCATAGTGCGCACTTGTAAGTCTAATATCTTTGTGTGGAATCCATGAGTGTCTTAACTAATGTTTGACACTTGTTCTTCCAGTGGAGTATCATCTTCCATTGTTATCTCGAAAAAGTTTTTAAACTTCCTACACTATGTTTTTCAACCTTCTTACTCTATGTTTAGACGCATCTTGATCCATCGTAACTTTTCTATATTCTATATGAAATGTCATCTTATCATTTGTCACTTCGATAAATTTTGTCATCATTGAATCTATGCGCAAATGTATCTCCTGTGTAACACTTATTTGCAAACCCTTTAATACATTCATCAATAACTGTGACAAGACTAAGTCAATATGACTTAATGCTTGTGCTTGCTCCTGCATCATTGTCAAGGGGAAATATAATGCTCCAATTGATAACTTCATTACTCTATTCTCTCTTGATGCTTATGAGGGATGAGAGGTCACCAATCTTTCTTCATTCATATTCATTGTACATATTTTTTTTTCTTCCTCTACTCTTTAATCTAGTGTTATCTTTGTTGATTTCAAAATTTGATGCAATGAAGTTATCTTATCCTATACATACATGTGTATCTCCTCTTGTTTCTACACTGCATGCTAAAACACTTCGTCTGTCACTTCATTTAATTAATCTCTTATTTTTTCTAGGTAATATTATTTCAGGGCTTGGGGGGCCACTTCCTTGAATTCTTTCCTCTTCTTGCATTGGTGTATTGATTTACCCTTATCATGTTATTTAATCTTCTCTCCGGGATGTAGTACTTTTTTCTGTGTGTCTCCTACGACATTCCTTTTCCTTCATGTTCTTCTTCTCGTTCTTATGTATTGGTATCTGATGGTTATGTTTCAAGTTTATCCATTTTTGGTACTGGGGTTTTCCATTCATCCTCCCAATATTTTATAATCTATCCAACCTCTTCTTCTGTCAACCTGTATATAGTCATCAACCACTACTGATTTGGGTTCCTCTTGGCTTAGATATATAGATGATGCATTTCTTTTTTTAAATGTGCAATCTCCTTGTATCCTCCCACTACCTATGATAGTATGCATATTGTATCATGAATGCTCTATCGAATTACCTCCTTGTAAACATAGAATTTAATGTTTTTATCCAACTAATTTGCCTTATGTGTAGTATTCCACACGTTCACATATCTTACTGCTAAAAATGGTTTCTTCACAACTCCTAGAAATTGGGTGTCTTTAGGCTCCCTCCAAGACATTAATTCAATCAATATCAATAGCCACACATAATGAAATTACATTCCTTTATCTTATGCCTCCCTACAATCCATCAAGAAATAGCTTACGAGGAATGTCACCTAGTTCATGTGTACATGTATGACTCACTTCTCAGTTGTTTCTATTACACCTATTGGTACTTTATATTTTCAACATTTCCTCAACAAATTGGATGCCAACACCTGTGTCACGAACCTCATAGTATTGTCCTTAATACTTGCAACATCCAAACCACGTTCTCCTCTATGTGTGTCATACCTATCTTTCATATTATCTTCCAAGGATTTCTCTTTAGATTTGTCTGTGAATAATGGTAGTGGGTATTTCCCTATTGATGGCGGTTCAATGATCCATGAACTTAACTGTGTATATATGGACATTTCTATGTCTAACCACAAGAACCCCCAATGGATGAAACTTAATAACATATTGACGAAAATGTTTATCTCCATGGTCCTTTCAAAATGTGGTAACTCTAATAGATTAAATATTCTTATTTTCTCCATCCTTGCTTCCCACTCTTATGGCTCTACTATAACATCCTATGAATACGAATTGAGCTTTGGGCACATGTACCTGTATGTTGCTAACTCTAGAAAATTTTTCACATCTACTAATTCGTGGTCAGTATACTTCAGATTTCCTATCACACCCAACATATATCCTTGAATGATTACCCCTAGTGGGATCTCTGGTTCAACAAGTTCATACTTTGGTTCCTTTGGTAACTTAAATTTCTCTATCATCAATTTTGTGGGTGGCACATAATTCGTCAGAAACTTGATCGGGTTGGGCCCCGACCCGAACACTTCTGAGGTTTCCTTGAATACCAGTATCGATGGTTTCTTGGTATATTGTTTCTTCTATTGTGATGAGGCTTATCCTTTCTTTGGTGGGTGTGATAGGAAATCTGAAGTATACTGACCACAGTNTTCTTCTATTGTGATGAGGCTTATCCTTTCTTTGGTGGCTCCATTTATTTCTACAACTAAATCATGTTTGTAACTTTCTTGCTCCACTCGTTATGTCTTTCTGAATGCTTGAAAAATGATAACCTTTTCATGTCGACCCATCATCTTATTTTATATCCTGTCACTAGCTACTTACATACTTCTTTGCACCTAAATTTGCAGTCTAATCCACTTGAATTAACATTCAATTATTTCTCTAAATCTTCATTAACTTCATATCCTCCAATTGATCATATGCTAGATTTTCCATCCTATCAAAATCCTCTTTTCGTTCTTCTTTTATGATTGTGCGTCTCCACTACCTCGTCATCATGTTTTCTCTTTAATGTTTGTCCCATCATGTATGTTATTTAATGCTTTTCGTAGCCTCTGCATAGTTCTTTCTTTCAATTCAATCCTCCTTCCTGCACACAATTCCTTCCTCTTTATACATCTTTGCAACATTTTCTGGTTTATTACCTTGTGCATGAATTCAATATTCTATCTATTTCCTTGAAATCTTTTATTTACTTTCTTATTTTATTTTCCTTTTTATATCATACACTATAATACAGATCCTATGGTACACATACTCCATGCTTAGTCTAGTGCACGAAAGCACGACCGTCCTTATACAGTTTCAATCAACTACCATTTACCAAACATTTCTCCAACTAAAAAAAAAAAACCTTTGTCATAAACCTTATCACGTATGGGCCCAACCAATTCATTTGTAACTTCCCAGGATGCTGCAAAAAATTACTGTCATAAAGAAAAACTAAGTCTCTTATCTGGAGTTTAGTTTTTTTAATGTGTCTTTCATGCCAGGATTTGTCGTGCACTTTCTGAACTTGCTAATGGAATCCCGCAACAAAAATATCTTACTCCAATTATACTAGATATGACAGTATTATTTCTACCATTCCTGAATCGGGAAGCTCTGTCAACGCGACAATGTGCATACTTCGCACAATGAATTCCATAGGCATGACTTCTTCCTGGCTATAAACTAATTTGAATAGTGTATGTCCTAACAACTTCTTACTCATAGTCAAGTATGCCTATAGTACTGCTAGAATCCTAAGTCCCAATAATCTTGAATTACATTGCATACCTCAGTCAATGCATGTTATAGTATCTGCACCAATTAATTTCAAAACATCAACACTGTGTCCATGGAAAACAACATTTGCACCATCTAATTTCACTTTGTATTCCCTCGCACCAACTATGTAGAGTGAAATATTCTCATACTAGTGTAAATGCTTCTTCTTTTTAGGTGTGTTGTAACAAAGTCTTCATGAGATCTATTTTTTTAATTTTTTTTGGTCTTTGTTTTCTTATGATGCAATATGATTTGGACCCAAGGGATACTAGATAAATCCAATCTAATCATTTACTTGTCTATTAAAACAGATTTTTTGCCTGTATTTCCCTCATGAGATGTTCTTCTAGACTTCGTCTGCTCGCCATGGTGTTCAGGCACAATTTGAACAACTCTTGATTGATAGAAACCAAAAAGAGGTGACAACCAACTAGGAGGATCCAAAGCCTCCAAAGATGACCACCTTTGGCCCAAGTGGCACCATTTTATAGAGTGTCAAAGAATAGGAACAAGTTCAATTGTATATGCCAATATAGTCTAGGCACATGCCACTACCTCTGCCTTGCCCATGAACGATATGTGGCACATTCAAAATGCACGCCCATGAAATTGTCTTAAATATTTTGGTTGATCCATGAGGCAAAACGTGTCCATTCACCTATAACAAATGGATAATTGTATCTTCCTTTATTTTTCTATTTGTATGTTTCAAATATATTCTTTCTAGGTTTCAATAGAAAATTTATACCTTTAAAATCGCTCCAAACAAAAATATGGTGCACCAACGACCATATAGTGCCTATACAAATCCAAAGGCAGACAACAATACAATATGACATTACCTTTTTTTATTTTTTTCTTCCTAAATTCTCTTAATGCATTTCTTTTTTGGGAGAATGGATAAACATCAATCAACAATATTTACATAGACACCGTCACACTCTTCCCTGTAAATCTATGAGGCTTCAACATGAGTTCTCTCCATTGAAGCAACAACGATTAAGCCTTAAGTTGGTGGAAACATCATTCGTTTGTATTAGTCTTTTTTAGTGCTTTATATCATATCGTGCTTGGTATGGATAATACCAAGGCTAGTTATGAACTCGTATTCATAACCATTGGTTATTTGTTACCGCTGTCATGTTCAGACATCTTGGCCAATTATGATGATGAGGAGTTGAAAGTTAATATGGAGACTGAAAGAGAGTCCTACATTGTTTACATGGACAAATCAATGAATACCAACCATTTTAGTATCCACCAACATTGGTACACTTCATTGATAGATGAGGTTTCATGATCCAATTTGGATCCTACTGAAATGTTATATATGCATGATACAATCATGCATGGATTTTCTTTCAAGCTAACCAGCATGGAGGCTCAAACCATGTATAATATGGATGGGTTCTTGGATTTCTTTCCATATGTTGTCAATAATATCCACACTACTTGAACCACACAATGAAAAAATGTAGAAATCTTCACACAAAAC
>JASDQU010817477.1:47881-63031 GCA_032191745.1 Picea mariana
TTATATTATTAATTAAAAATCTAAGATAATGTCTTCTCAATGTTTTCTAAACATCAACACTATGTAACATGATCTACAAGAGAACTCAACCTGGTATATTTATGTGAAATATATTCATTTTGTGCTCCAAATCGGACCTATAATAACCTTCTACATTATTTCCAATCCTTAATTTTGTCCTTATGCACAATACGCCATCTTGCAAAAGAACTTTCAACTTGATCTCTAAAGATCAAAGTCTTTTCTAGTATCGTATTTGCAATTCAAATTCCTTTATAAAATATTTTATGGCCGTTAGTCCATCATAATTCTAGGGATCACATACCTCAGTTCTAATCCATCATAACACATGGGAAATGTGATAAAATATTCTTATCGATACTTCACATAATCTTTGCTTCCAATTCTCTAGTACTTTGTATGAATCTGATGCACATGAACTAATGCACCACCAACCGAGTGCCCCATCAATAGTAGGTTTGACATAATAATTCATATGTGTAGTCACATTATACATGTTATTGATCTATTTTCCCTTTGTCAGTTCCATGTATCTTCTTCCCTTTGTGAGATGCAATGGCACAGTAACTTTCTAGTCTCCTACTTCAAAGACCACCTGTCTCTTCTTTAGATCAATTTGGGTCTAGTTATCAAAGGCCCAATCAAGTCCTAATAATTCTAGGTAAGGATCAATACCATCTACTATACCAATTACTTCAAAATCATCCATACTGCACACTCCCTCAATGTCAACATTTACCCCGAATAGTATTCCAATCGAGACAATCTTATGTTGATTCTCCAACCTCAACTTAATAGGTGACCATATTAACTTAGGTTTTACCATCATCTCCTAGGTATTCTTCAAAAGGAAATTCACATCATATCTGAGGTCTAAAATGATCTTTTCCATGTCATAATCTCTTATCTGTGAATTTAGTCGGAAGTCCCTATTTTTCCTTCTCTTCTGATGTACCTAGTTAACTGCTTGTTGTGCAACAAAATTTTCCTTATCTTGCACACAATTATCAATAAACCCACACAACATGCTTAAGGTTTTATCAATCAATCCATGCAACATCATCTTCAAAGTACTTTCTTTCTCAACTTGTCTTTTTGTATCTCTGTGATCATAAACTAGAGACACATCATAGACATGCGACCTCTCATACAAAGGTGACACAGTTGAAGATGATTCTATCCATTCTACTCCCATAAATTATTTCCTCGCTTTCATGTACATTCCCCTCTCGTTTATAGAGTAAAAAAATGGAGGAGGCTCTACCGCTTTCTTTACCCAATGCTTAGTCTGTTTTCCCTATTTTGTCGCATCATATCCTATTCTTGATCCTCCACATGTAACTATTGTTAACTTAAGTCATTCATCACATTCTTTTGTAGATATCATATGCACACTCGAGTTCCTCATTTCTTGCCACTTCGTGATAAATTGTAGAAAGTATTCTATTGCATGGTCCAATTGTCTATAGTAAGTGTATGTCGCGTAAGGATTCATATATTCTTGCTCCAAATTCTTAGGATGATTTCAGTTATAACATATAATTGGGCCTATTTCTATACCAAATCCTCTTGTTATGTGACCTATGAATCTTCCTCTTCCTCCTTGATTATAATCTCTCAAAGTATCATACTGCGGTACCCCTCCTTGTGGTCCTTATTTGCCTTGGACAATATATGCATCCAGTATGCACTGTCTCATCAAATCAAATGCACGACATTCCTTTTCATCATGTCGAAAATAAATAAAAAAATTACAAAAAAAAAATCTCAGAGTGCTATGGTACTTCTTCATCAATGAGCAAGTAGTATAATGATGACCCATCATTTTACATATTTTTCATAGTACTCCTAAAGGGTTTAAAGCTCCTACAGACAAATACTATTGAAACGTTGGAAACTCATTCTTATGATGACCTTATGTTTGGCATGTAATTCACTAGAATTCCTTGTTCTTTTCCTTTCCTTTCACAACATCCTATAACTAAATAGGAAGTTATGATAAATGTGATTGAACTTGAGCCATCCCTACACCATTCTCTCATACAGGGGATACTTCCAATTTCATAGTAATTTCAAAAGTTTCTGACTACATCGTAATCTTCTGTTGGGTCAAAGGGAATCTTATATGTGGAAACAATCCTGGAATAAACCAATCCATATGTTCCTCATTCAAATCCGAAAAGACAATTTATCCTATAAGATGTTTAATATTTGATCAAAATCCCATACAAACTCATTTTTGAACTGCTTAATCTCCTTCAGTTCTATGATGCACATGGAATCCGACTTCCACTTCTGGAATTATTTCAAAAAGGATTTCCTAATTTCTGCTAATGTTCTAATTTGTGCCATAGGCACAGTAGACTGATACTTCATATACCATAGTAATGTGCATTCTCTAAACGTCGTTTCCAACAGCACAAGCTTTGCATCATCATCCTCGACATTCCTCACTATCCATATCACTTCACAAAAAAACAAATGATTTTCTAGATCTTCTGAACCTTATCCATGAAAAACAGACATCCTCAAAGTGGGATCTACTCCAACCATCATGCTTTATAGGTTATTCATCCCTGGTGACAGTAGTTGATTCTGAATTGTCGTACTAATACGCTAACTACCTTTACTGCTATAATTACTTCCTTCACTAATTACAAGTGACAAAATATCATATCTTACCTTAATTCTTGGGGATGCACACAGGGTCATGGATTTGATGCAGAATCTGGCCTCAATGGGATCTTCTTCTACTGGACTGAGATGACAACCCTTTTCCTTTTCTTTCTCTTATTTGCATGGTATTCCTTCAATATGGATTATTACACCAGTGTCTCCTTCCTCAATCTCACTGTGTTGGCCTTCTCTCTCAGCCATAGTCCTCTTTCTACTATGTCTAAATATTTTACCACTGAGAAACACTCTATTCTCTTAAGTTTTCACACATTCTCCTTCTCTTGGCATCCTCAATCCATATGTTTCTCATTCCTCTTTTTCTGCATTAATTTTTTCCATACACTAATACAATTCCCTGGTCATCCCCCAGTCCCTCTATGGGAACGAAGGTGATTAGCTACTAGGGTAGTAAAATTCCATATTCATAAATCCCTTATCACAAAGTAGCGTCTAAAGCTAAGTAGATAATGATTTCAAGTATATTCTACATGGACCCTTAAATAATTCTCTTTCAACAACACTATATGACTTGGTACAATCTATAGAAAACTTGGTGATATAACCCCGTAATATACCATCCATCCAAAATTAAATTTTGCGTGATATATTATTTCTTATTGTATTCACTTCCTAAATTAACTAAGGGGTCCACCTCCTCATAACCACAATGCAATAAATTTTTTTCTATTATTCTAATCTTTGTATCCACTCAAACAAAATATTCAGGAAGTTAGAAAAGAAAATGTTATATAAATCTATAAAACCATACCTTTGTAACCATTTCTTTGTATTGATTCACGAGTTCTTATTGTGACTTATGGAAAATTTGTTCTCTCTCGCTTCTAACCACTGTATGATGTCTTCCTTAGTCAACCTCCACATTCCCTTTAGTCACAGATCCTGGACCTGGTAATGAAACCATTTGTTGGCACACAATGGGAAGACCTTGGGCTCAACATTAGTTCACCAACAAAACCCTAAAGAGACCAACCATTTCAGCATCAGCCTCAATAACGTGAAGTCTCACCTAAGGTATTTATGGGGATTTTAGGAACCGGGTTTCCATAGTTGTGCATGGATGTGAGGTATTCATTTTATCTATGCTAGTTAACATTTTAATTCATTATACCATATAACATATGTTTAGAACCATCAGATAGTGTATTCATATTAACCATTCATTCATTAAGTGTGTGACATAATAAAAATAGTAAATAAACACCCCACACCATAGACAAAGATACCATATTTATTGTGGTTCGCCACAAACTGGGCTACATCCACAATGACAAGCTTCTTATACTATCATTCAGTGTCAGTTCTTACAAAATGTGCACATTGCACTTATACATGATAATCTAGTTATACCCAATATGTCCTTGTCATTTATGCATATAGTACACATTGAGCTCATAAATTGCTCATCCACAACGTACTCTCCAACATAAAACTCAGACTCAGACTCAAACTCAAAACTTACTTTAAAACTTTAACACTGCTTTCGACCCAAAACCCATACATATTTATACATTTACATTAGGTATTTTCCCATTAGAGAATGGACCAAAATGTCTAAATACTTCTAACTAACTTCCTCCTTTCGCACATGATACTCCTGAAAATGCGCTAACGATATTCCTCTCTTCCACACGAGCTTCTCCTTTCCTGACTTGTCACATGATTTTCTCCTACACAATTCCCAAAAATGGTCCCAATTTGTCTTGCTCCAACAACCGTAATCAAACTCACACAACTGCTAAATTAAAATAAAACTAATTAAAATTGAAGCAATGTATACCTCACATAGTGGGATCGAAGAGTTGATTTGGAATATGAAATCATACTTTCTTGATCAACCATATAAAATGAGAAATACAAGTGGAACCAAAATAAAAACCATGAATACTTTGAAGCTCTACTATAAGAAAGTCTCATTGAAATTGTTGTGGTGCAATTATTTCCATGCAAATGAATGTGTTGAGGTCGAGCATGGGAATAAATCATTGGATATAGACCATTGTTGTATTTCATTAACCAAAGAAATATCACTCATCATTTATGAAAATTAGTGTCACGGTACCTTAGTGCATTATGAGTACAGGTACAAATAGAGGTGTTGAATTTGATTCGATTGGATAATATGACAATCAAGAGACATTAATGAATTCTTACTACTGTCATAAACGAAACCTATCATTGATGTATGAAATCTCCAGGGCACTATAAAATATAAGATCTTAATCCCAAATAAGGTGCTAAGGTTGATGGGACAAGATCCGTTGGAAGAAAGGCCTTAATAAATCCCACATCATCCAAGACGAGAATATAACCCAAAAAATATATGAATAACCATAAATGAAATATTGAGCCAACAACTATATGAAAAACTTTATTGTGAACCTTTCCATCTAGAAACCTTGTTTTCAATAAAGGTTCATGTCGAGCTATGCCAAAATCCCAGTTTTCATAGTTGGTCTTATTTTTATCTTTACTATTTTTATTTTTATCTTTACTATTTTATTGATTTATGCTTATACCTTATCCTACTCTACTTGAAAAGGAAAACTTTTCTCAATTGTAGGAATATTTCAAAAGCCTCCATTTTCATAACAAGATATCAAGTAGACTCATATACAAATTTAACGAAATGTACCTTTATAAATGCCAAGATATGAGAACCCATATACTTTGATTGATATAGTGCCAATACAATTTGAATAATGGAGTAATGTTTCGTGTTGGTATTTTTCTAGAACCATGATTCAATGTATTCATTTTTCCTTCTGTTTTCTATTGTATTGGCCATGGGTTGCACGTCTTTCTTTGTCACGACATGCATATATTCTTAAATTTTCTTATTGCGGTCTTGAATACATCAAAGATGTGGTTGCAAACATGGAAGAAATTCTTCTATATTTGGCTCCAATGTTTTCCCTTCATCGAATGTTATTCATAAGTACTTTTATGCTTGAAAGGATGATTGAGAAAGACTTCTAGGTGATCCTCTTCTGGATATGTTTCATGGATATTTTTCTCTTTAATAGATTCATTACTAGTGACAATTCTGAGCTTTGGAAAAGGATTCGAGAAGTTCCTTGCGGTAGTAAATCCTCCTTTTCATAAAAAATTATTGAGAATATTTAATTTATTCATGTTGGTTTAGAGCTCCTTCTCATAAATCGGTTAGTGTATGGGGCTTCTTATAGCACCTAAAATAATTAAAACTTCTACACTTTTTTAATGAAATATACAAAAATGAAACCATCCACATCTTGAATACATCTTGGTACTAAGAACTTGCTCTCACTGGGTTATCATTGACATAGGGTTAATCAAGAAAACACAATATACCAAGATGACGAGGTCTTAGAGAAAACCATGAGTGAATTTATTGGGATATTACACTACAACAATTATATATTGAGGTTGTATTTCCATCTTACTATTTTTCCTCCTCCAAGTCATAAATGTTGGATAAAATAAAATCATATGTAGAAACAAGAAAACATTAATGACCAATGGTATAATCCCTTAATCACCCTAGCAACAACACAAAAATGTTAGTCAGTTCAATTGATCGAACTCTGCTACCTTAAATTGATGAAGTCAGAGTTCGTAGAATTGTGAGATACAAGAAAAATATACACACGATTAGTTTTATGATTTATTTTGAAATGAATACTATGTAAAAAAAAGTGTTCAATGTTCTTCTACAGAAACATAGTCACTTCTTATCTACAAAATACAAAGTAAATGTAATATTATAGAAAAACAATTAATGGGAAAATACATAAATGATTCAAAGAACTTGAATTTTTTAACCTACTGAACTAATGATTGGAATGTGGTTACATGATTTCAATCATTATGTTTAGTGAATGTTTCTATAATAAAAATAAATAAATCTTTATTAACTTAACAATTATGTGCAATACTATTTATATAGTATTAAAAACATAATTCAGAAATGAAATTAAAAACTTATATGAAATTAAATGACCGTAATCAAACTCACGCACCTACTAAATAAAAATAAAAGTAATTAAAATTGAAGAAACATATACCTCACAGAGGGGGGACTCCTAGTTTCGTTGACACCGCTAAAGAACGCTACATAACTGAACTTATGTAATTAAAACTCACAACTCATAAAATTGACAATCAACCAAAATTTATATTAACTTCAAATCAACATAATAGAATTATAGTGATTCTATATCAGATCATATTCATCCACTATAGGATCTCATGATATAATATGTATACATTACAAATGATATTATTTAGATCCAAAAGCTACAGATATCTAAAAAAACAAATCGATAAAATAAAGAACATGTATTTTACAAATCAGATATGGTATACTCGTGGCTGGATAAACTAACTTTGATGATCCACATAGGAAGAATTTTATGACAGTGATGGATGGAATTCTCCTACTCAATTTTTCTTTCACATCGTGGATGATCTGGAGCTAAAACAACTTGGGTGCTATGTCGTTGTATCGTACATTGACTAAATTATTAATTTTCCACCATTCTTGTTGAGTTGGAGGTAAATTCAATTTCAATAACCAAAACCATATTGGGGACTCTACTATCAAACCCCATATGCATGATTTTCTCCTTACTATATGAAAGAATGGATATCAATGAATTATTTTAAAAACGACCACTACCGAAAATTTTGAAAATTTTCATAAAATGTCTCTGAAAACATGATAATGCATCCATTATCATATGTTTTCAAAGAACATTGATTTTTATTTACTCGAATTGGTGTCTTCTGCAAAAACCCTATGTCCAAGAATTCCTTAATTTAGCCCCATCTGCTTGCAAATGATGTGAAAAGACTCTCCTTGGAAACAATCTGCTACATGAATTTTAGTAGAAAAACTGCATTTTAATAATACTAATTTATGGAAAATTCCATGAACACCTCGAATTCTTTGGGAATGGTTAGGAAACCATAATATCTATTTTAAATAGATATAAAAATGTGGGGAATGAGCAGAGAGAAATAAGTAAATGCATCATGAATATTTTATGGAGTGAAGGATGGGCCATTAGGAAGGGTGCACCCCTTCCTTAGCCAGTCAACATGAGACCGTTTAGCAAGTGTTAGTATTTTTTATTCAAAACTGTCCTTGCGAGTCTTATTGAGTAGGGTGGTTCTAAATAAGTAGTTAGTATGTCATTTGTGTCACCTAGTTACTTTGTAAATATCCCTCGCCAGTCTACTTGAGTTGGGAGATTCTACAATAAAGATTTAGTATGTCAGATGCATTGAATAGTTTCTTTGTAAACATCCCTTTGAGGTTTAGTTGAGCATGGAACTCCCTAATTACTATTAGTATGTTAGTTTTTATAGGTTGATGGTGTTGTAAACAACTCTCTTCTGTCTCACTAAGAAGAGCACCCCAAAATAAAGCAACAAATTGCATTGCAACTAAAAAGGTAAAAATCACCCATCCTAATAAAGGGCACCCCTCTGTTACTCAATATATTGATCGTCATTTGTGTTCTATCTTCTTTCTCCTTTTTTATGAAAAGAATTGTTTTCCTCTATTTTGGATTGTGTCTTGCATTTTTTGTGTGTGAATTATCCAGACACGCTTGTAGATCAATTGGTATAATATTGCTATTAGCGAATTTTTGTTACCATCGTCAAATATTTTACCGCCCGCATATTGATATTTGCATGCCATTATGAAAGACATTGGAACATTCAAACTATAGATGCATGTAATAATGGTCATATTATATATTATGGACAATATGAGTCAAAAACATAATGCCCACAATGTCTTATCAGTAGATATTGAACCGATCAAATAAAAAAAAAAGGTGTCTCGAAAGGTTCTTCGTCATATTCCCATAATTTCACGTTTGGATTGTTCAGGTGTGAAAGAATAACACAATTTATGGATTACCATGCACATAACATAAGTGGATATGGTTTTCTTTGAATGCGTGAAGATGGTTATTCATCTAGGGAAATTGAGGAAAAATGGGAATATTTCAAAAATGAACTTCGTAATGTTAGGATTTCATTGGTAGTTGATGATGTTAATCCATTCAGAGAGCTTAGGTATATTTACTCAGTGTGGTCTAATTTTTTTATCAACAATAAAATTCCTCCTTAGATTTCAATAAACAAGGAGAACATAATGTTGATAGTGATTGTTCGAGGTATTTGTTTACATTAATTTTTTGAACATTGCATTTTCATTTGTTTTTTTTTTTGCATAATATATTCTGTTTATTTATTTACTTATATATACATACCATGCTAGTAATTATGTTTAATTTCAAACTTTTCGGTAAGTACGAAGTTAAAGATATGGATGTATATATATATCGTCTTATCGACGAGCTACTAAATTTATTGGCTGACATCACTCTGTATGACATATGTAAACCAATCGGGGAGAAGAAATTTCAATTCCATGGAATACTTGTATGGGCAATTCATGATTCCCCATGACTAACACATTTTTGTGGTATGTAGCATTTTCTTGCACTTTAATATTATATATTTTTTTATATATATCATGTATGATTTTTAAATAATCCCATCATATAATTGACATTAATCTATTTGTTGCAGGTCTTGAAATAAAGGGTAAATTTTCATGTCCATTTTGTGGTCCTAAGATAAAGTATCATCATTCAAAAATTTTAGGAAATGTGGTGTTTGATGAGTATAGACATCTACTCCCTAAGAACCATAGGTATTGTAATACTGAAAATCATGTTTTCAATGGGAAAGAAGAGACTTGATTAAAACCATGAAGAATGACACCCCAAATATTTAGGTTGGAATATAATAGAAATCGTCAAGGTACACAATTTATTTATGTATCGTATATGTAATGTTTTAAATTTTTATTTTAACTATTCAATTTATTTACTGTATTTGATAATTATTGTTGTGATTTATTTTATGCTAATTCATGAAGGTTGCCATCATGAAGGTATTAATAATATTGGGCTTCCAAGAGGAATGAAATGTTATCCCACTCAATTCCTAAGGTTTGCCTAATATGAGGATCTAAAAAAATCTCACTTGCTTGATACAATGCAATATATAGGGAAGAATGTGACATAAATATTATGGCGACTCATAGATGGTAGGAGATATAAAGAAAAAATTGTCAAAATTTGTACTAACATTGAGGAAGCCAATCATGCAATGTGAAGTGTGATACGATGAAATAGCAATGGAGAAAAAAGTAAGCTTCCATGGTTATTAATAGACAAACAAAGCAATGATGTAAAAGAGGTCATTCAAAGAATTAAATTTCCCATAGGTTTTGCTTCAAACATAAACAATATCTTAATGAAGAAAGGCAAATTTGGTGGGGTAAAACCACATGATTGGCATACCTTCATTAAAGTAATAATTTTGGTATACATATTTATATATTGGTTGTATACATCTTTCAAGATTTTTGTTTTTTTTTGTCTACTTTGTTCGAAACAAATAACGTTTCATTTTTTTTGTTACATTATGTTCTACTGCTATATCTCCCAAACAACTTTGACAATAACATCAAACAAGTTATATATGATATTGGAAAATACATTAAGTAAGTAGTTGTGATTTATACGCAAAGAAGTTTTTCAATTTTTTGTTGTACTTAATGACAATTGCTTTACTTGTAATGTAATATATATTATGTTATGTTGAAACATGTTGTTTTCTTGTGTCACGATCTATAGATGGTTGTCACTAAAATAAATCCAGGAAGATGATATAAAGTATTGGAAGAGATAAATTCCTCGACTAATGTGTGAAATGCAAAAGTATCTAACTCAAACATTTTTCAATGCACAAGAACACTACCTCATACACCAAGTTGAGGAGATTGAAATGTGTGGACATATACACATGAGGTCAATGCAGATGGTGGAGAGGCACTTGAAATCATTGAAGGCTTTGGTTAGACAAAGAGCATGTCCTAAGGGTTCTATGGTGGAGAGATATATGGTATATCAATCCATGGTGTATATTAGTTAGTATCTTCCTAAATTAGCAGTGCTAGCTATGTATGCAGTGGATCACATTTGAGATGTGAACTCCATCAAAACATTTGGAGATCAAGAGCACTTGTTGGGGAAAGGTAGAATGAAAAAAGTGATAGGTAATATATTAAACTGTGGAGATTTATATTAATACATATAAAAAAAAATTGTTTATATAATCATACTCATTAATATATTGATATCTATTATTAATATTTACCATGGTTATAACTAATATTTAATATTGGTGAATTATGGATTCTTTATTCAATTGCTCAAGATTGGGATGCATTGCATTTATACATTGTAAACAATCTTGATTAGATGAATGTATGGATTAAAAGATGTAAAAAACATCATGGTTGTAGGTTATCATGCCAACAACTTTCAGAATTGGTTAGAGAAACTCATCGTAATGGAGATGCCAATGTTACGTAGAGGGAAATTGATTTAGAATATGGTTTGAAAGATTGACATGCATGAAAATTCACCCATTTTATTCAATTATTTTCTATTATATTAATGTGACTGTAGGTGTGTATTTTTTAGATACATTCCAAGTTATATAAATATGTTTATTAATTGACAATGCATCTTTTACATGTCTTCTATATTGCATTTGAAACACCAAAAAGATATGTTGTGCAATGGTCGTAAATTTCACATCAAACAGTTGGATGAAACCAGGAAAACTTTTGATAGTGGGATAGCTATCATATTCGAGGTCACTAATGTTTCCTCTAGAAGTGACAGACATCCTCGAGAATATGAAAATAGATACTATGGGTATTTCAATTATATACTTGAGTGTGACTTTAATTCCTTCAAATTAACTTTGTTCGACGTCAAATAGTATAGGTTATGCATGCATGAACACGATGAGGAAATAAGTTTTATTCAACATGCCAACATATTTCTGATGATTAAAACAATGGTGTTTGGAAGAGGACATGGTCGCTATGTTTTTCCAAGTCAATGTGAACAAGACTTTTACTCAAAGGTTCTCGGTGAGAGGGATTGGTCATTTGTTGTTAGATATAACCATGTACATGAAGAAGATGATATTGAAGAAGAAGATAATTTGCCATATCAGATAAAGCTGAAATATAATGGGATAAAAGACGAAGAACATGAGCCAGACGTAGGAGACAATGCAGTTTTTTATGATGATGTCGATGAAAATATGCTTGAGATTGACATTGATGATGATGAAGATATCGTCAATGTCATTTTTTTCTGAACTGGATGATTATGCAGATGTCGAGTTTGATGAAGAAAAAGATACATAATAAGAATGATACATATGTTTAGTTGGATTAGGTATGTAACTATATATTTTAATTTGTATGAATTTTTCTCTTAAACTAATTTACTATTATGTCATGGGTTACTTATATTTTTTAAGTTTTATGAAAAAAATTTATATCCTATGTTACATTTATTTTTTTTATGTGAAACCTGAAAATATTTTGCATACTAGAGTACATGGTAAACTAAAAATATCATTTACAAACACACAATTTCATTTACCTTCATTAATTATGTTTTGAGTAGTTTCTATGCATGAATATTACTATGTTAGTATTAATTATTTTATATTTTATAGATTGGGTATTGAAGAATTGAGAGTGATGTGAGGGGGATGTGAAATACCTCCTGTTGTTACGAAGACAACCTCTCATAACAAGTGCAATTTTTTTTTTTTTTTTTTTGTGTGTGCGGGTGTACAAGGGTAATAGAAACATTAAACTCTGCGTCGCACACAACGATGAACAACACGCAAGAAAAGAACGACCTAAAATGAGAGATTCAAGAAAATTAACAAGTAAAAAGAATGACACCCGTGGTCACATTCAATAGATCAAATGTCATAAGGGCTCCAATGATAAATCACTTAAATGTATGACATAACTACAAAATTCGAGTAAATCAATTTGGTGCAAAGGAAAATTTTCTCTCCAACTCCTATCCTAGTATATCATTTATCAATATATAAAGGATTTTATATTACCTATTAAATTACAAAAGAATTTAAAAGGAGTCCCTTCAACTTTGAATCTTTTACAAATACACACTTAACTTGTTTATTTTATAAATAGACACAGCTTCATACTAACCTATAGATCCATGCAAGGCCGAGCTACCACTCCTCTCTGAGCTGGGTATCCCAACTCCCCACAAGTAAATCAGTCAAGTCTATATTTCTACAATGTAACGTTATGCAAATAGAAGATGATCCTTCATCCTTCTCCTTCCTTTATTTTATAGAGTTTCAAACTTCCTTTCTTTCCTAAATCTCATTTAATTAAAGTTTCTAAAAATAAATTCCTAAATTTTCTCTCCATACAAGAGTCCCCCATCCCCTACATTTCTCCAAAAACTAATTTCTTTAATTAAGTAATTATCTTTATTTCCCTCACCCACCTAGAGTTACTCCTAGAATGACTCCTAGGTATCCCTAGATTCCCTTACAGGTTTTAAAGGCTTTCCCTATTATGAAATTGCTAATTTAGTTTAAAATTGGAAAGGTCTTAAATGTAGATTCTTTACTAAGTTGACTTCCCACTTTTCCCTTAAGTTCCCCTTTTTCCCTTTTTATGTCACCTTTTTTCCCTAGTTTTCTATTTTTTTTAATTTCCCTCTTTCGCCTTTTTCTTAGAACTCAAAAAGGCAGGTGTGGAATTTAACTCCTTTTCCCTTTTCTCATTAATTTAGTATCTTTTTAAATTCTCAAAAGATAAAATAATTAAATCCCTCCTTACATTTTATATCCACATATTTTAATTCTCATGAATAATTTAATTTCTTACTCCCTTCATGTTACAAAATTTTATGAAGATCATAATTATTATTTAAGTGGTTTTATTTTCTCTTTTATTATTTTATTTTATTATATTTGTTTATTTTATTTATTTATTTATTCTTTATTTTTATTTTTTTTTAAAGGTAGACTACATTTACCCCTAGTGAAATTTTAGACTTATAACTTAAATTTGTACTAGGCGACATTTAATTCGGGAAAATGTTTTAAAATTTCTTAATATGTTATTTGTGTTAGGGCCATCTAGGCTCATCCCTCTATCATCATCAACCTGACGTGCCCTTCATGATGCAATAGGTGCTCCAAGGGTGCCACTTGCCTCATCTATTCATTTGCGTGACATGCCCTTTAGGACGCACTACGTGCTCCAAGGGTGCCACTCACCTCTTGACTGATTGGTAGACATCAATAACCCCTGGAGTCAACACTCCACTAGGTGAAATTGTGGGAGACTAAGGGATTCTAAGGAATAATGCCCCAGCCTTATTGCACGCCCCTTAGAATCATCGTGAGGGACTATCGCAGTCTACCCTCACAGCATCATGGGTCCTCTCGAACTAGGTAATCGTTAGCCTACAGTTCGATCCATGGCGAGAGTGCTAGTAGGCTATGGTAGGGCTGTTATCCACACCTCTCCCTCACATTTCTGGTAGTCGTGCATAACCCCTTTACTTCATATGTGAGTCTAGTAGGCAAGCTATCATCAGCTTGGATCATCAAAAAACATGTCAAAACATATCCACATCATATCATCTAATGAGATGCACTAATATCACAGTAAAACAATCAAACCCCAATGGCACACTCCCTGACTCAATCTGGAGTCCAAGGGGTTCCATCAATGCCTCTGCATCCTCAAGGTCCAAAACCGTGCACACTCAATAAAACTGAGTCAATAGCACCTGTCTATGTAAATGTAGTAAAACAACATATCATCAACCCATAACGCCTCATAATTAAAATTAAGAGTTTTAATAGCATAATAATCTGGATCACTTGTGAGCAAGTGTCCTCAAAAAATAAGTTCCCTCAGTGTGTTAGAGTGGGATGTTACATACACCCCCTCATAGTCTAAACTTTGTCCCAAAGTTTCATAGTATAAATGTTGAAGTAAAATGTATGATCGTATCATATGTCTATCTGTAAAACAAAAATGGAAACTGTTGGCGCATATCATATGCATCCTCCCATGTTGTCGAGTGAGGACTATAATTGTCCCACTGGACCTTGACCTGATCTACTATTCGATGTCGTAGTTGTCGAACGCGATGATCCAACATGTCGACCGGCTCAGCTGTGAGCACCCCCTCATTTGATACTTGCAAGGAACGCATGTCAATAACATGTGTAGGATCACTAATATAATGTCTCAAAATAGATACATGAAAAACATCGTGCATACGCCTCAAGGAATCAGGTAAGGCTAGTCGATAGACCACGGGCCCCTTTCTCTCCACAATCTTAAAGGATCCCATGAACCTAGGAGAGAGTTTAGCTCCCTTCCCAAACTTGATCAAAATCTTGTGTGGTTTAATCTGCAAGAAGATTCGATCGCCAACCTTGTAACTACGGTTGACATGGTGTGCATCGGCATAACTCTTCTGT
>JASDQU010817479.1:0-17395 GCA_032191745.1 Picea mariana
ATTTGGGTGGCTCTCGTTCATACAGAAATTTAATGGTTTTAACCTTGGCATTGCTAGGCAATTCGCATTGACCTTTGATGGTTGTCAAGCCAAGTTCGGGGATATTCAATTGAAAATTGACGAGCAATCTCTCAGTTTAGCTACAGGTTTACCTATCACTAGGAAGAGATGGTCCAAAAACTGCAAGGTAGAGGAAGTCCCTTGGACTTCGCTCTTTCATTCGCGTAAGGTTAGCTCCTGTGACAAGGGTTTGCCCGTGACCATGCTGAAACAGCGATGGCATGACTTGTTGATGATTATCAAGCAGTTCATCACCTGCGAGGATCGGTATGGGTTTGTTTTCTTACACCACCTTCGTCTAATTATGGTTTTTATGGGTTTTGAGCTTAATATACCATACTATCTGCATAGAAGCCTCTTCAAAATGTCTAAGTAATATAAAAGGAACCAGGCTGATAGCAGCCTCTTTCACTATGGGTTGGTTAAAATGATTGTTGTTTGTCATCTGGGGTTACACCGAGACTGTTGGGATGATTTCCTTGCTCGCCATAATTTTGTGTATTCAAATCCACCACAGGTTGACAAACCTGTGGTGACCGAGGACAAGTCTGTACCCCCGGTACCCTATAGTATCCTTTTACCTAAACCCTTACCCAGCTCACCTATCGACCTACCCCACTCTATGACCAAGGATTTCGAATCTGTTAAGCCTGTGGGAAAGAAGCCTAAAGCCAAACCTACTGCAAATTCCAAAGGCAAAAAGAATCCACAGCTAATCTCTCAAATGGCGAGGAAGAAACCAAAACCCCCGGTCATATATCTAAACCCTCTCCTGCTCTGTCGAAGTCCACTATACCACCCTGTGATCAATGTGGTTCATGGTTGGAAAGATATTATCTTGATGTGCCTATGCTATAGTCCAGAATTCAATATTTGGAGGACCAAGTTACATGGCTTACCCATCAAAAGGCTGAGCTAGAGGCCACTGATAAGAGACAAAGAACGACAGGTTCTATCTTATTTAAAAATGTGGAGTCGGCTACAGCGGTCGTGAATTCTAAGCTGGCGTAGTTGGTTAGCCTCGTCACACAGGTATGTGTAATATCAATCATTTTTGTAAATAGTATGAGTTTATATAACAATTCAAGTTTGGTTTGAATAGCTCTGTTCAGCATTGATTGGTTTCGTTACATTGTATACTCAGCCTTGCTTTGACTGAATGGAATTCCGTTTCCCATTTTAGTTTCGATTAGATTTTAATCGATTTGATTGATTTGGTATGGATTTGAGTTGTTTTATTTTAGCTAAAATGAATGCTCTGTCAATTGGAGTCGTTTGTATCTGTTATAGATACAATTTGTTTCTCCTATTTCGATTCTGAACACGATCACATTTCGTTTGATTTCGTTATAATGTATATTCTTTGATTGGTAACAAGTGTGATATGGTCAACTGTTACGGTTTTATGTCTATATGGCTTTCGACCAACTCGAATACCGTTTGGATTATTGTTAATATGATGTTGTATGAATTTACCCAAATCGTGAATGGATTCAATTCGTAACAGTTATGTGGAACCCAGCCGATTAATTCGTTGTGGTTTGCTTTTAGAATGACCCTATTATCGGTTAGATTTGTAATGAAGATTCAGTTACAAGTTGATTTGTAAAACCAGATTGGATTCACTATTATTCTATATTCAACTCACTCACGATTGGTTTCGATTGTTGCTCAGTTTATGATTATCATTTATGTCGACTTGATGATGGTTGTGATCGCTATCATTTGATCCTATCTGTTGACTGTATAATGCTCAGTGATCGAAATCTATGGAAAATTTTGTTTGATATTGTTATGCTATTATATTTATCCATGATCATAACAGTCTTTCCATCTTTGTATTTAATTAAAACGACATGAATCTTATGCTGCATTATTATAGCCATAACGAATGGATTATGATGGTGTTGGATTACATCGTATCACACACGATATGACTCACTATGGATTTCATGTAATATGGAACAGTCATGTTACTGTCTGACCCGATTTTATGGTGAAAGAAAAACAGAGTATTCTTACCCCTGTTTTCCATTGAATCATTTTCGATTTTGTTTAATTTGAATAATAAAATCATTTGAATCATTAGTGATTCGTTTTCAATCTTTATTGAAAGAAAAATTGGATTTGATTCTTTTAAAAAAGATTTGATTTGATTTCTATTTGATCCCGTATGCTATTTTAGACTAGCTACAGAATCAGATGATTATGTAGCTAAGTCTGTAGAGTCAATTTTTTATTGTTTTTTTAAATGAAATACCTTTCTAACTTGTTATTTTTGATCTATTGCAGATGAATTCAAAATTACAATGGATTTGATGAGCAGTTAGGCGATATTTCAAAGATTTCACTTGCATTTTAGTTTCTTAGTTTAGTTGATTTTGGGATATCTCCCAGATTATGTAAAATAGTTTGATATTATCCACAGGGAGGTTTTACCCTATGGAGAGACTTATATATACTTATGATTTTTGTAATAATGTTCATCCTCATTCGTGGGAGAACAAGGATATGGAGTTTTAATACAGACTGAAGAAAAATTTGGTGTTTTTTTACAGCTTTAGCTTCTCATTATATCAATATTTTGTTTCATGTTGTGTATATCAATTTTTATCTGGTTAATGACTACTTTAGCTATCTTAATCATGTGCAAATGATATAATTTAATTACTTTAATCCATATCTGATTTCTTCTAGTGTTTAAAAAAAACATAGCAATTGCTTAGTTCAGTTTGTGAATGACAGGTTTCCCTTCTTCATGAGTTGAATTATAAAATATAAGTTTCTTGCATAACAGGTTTCCCTTATTGCAGAGATTTGTAAATCATATAATTGCTATGATTTTGTATGTCTTGTTTGTCTTGTAAACAACTCAAAGAGCAGCGCAACCTATCGTTTATGAGAAGCTTTTGGACTAACCGGTGCGAGTTTACTTCCGCCGACCAGCTTCAAAGTCATCATACACAGGACAAATTAGGAGCGTTTCCAGGTCAGTTAGTTACTTCTTTGTTTACTGTTCTTATTAGTAGTTTAGTTCAGATATAAGTTTAGTTAGATTTATATTAGATTGTTTAATTTCAGTAAATATATTAGATCATTTAATTTCAGTAAGTTTTATTTCTTATTCATTAAATATTAAAATCAAAAAAACATATCTCGTTGTCTTAGGACAGAAAGCACACGAGTTTCGCAGGTTTTAATTAAATCTGTAGATTGTTTATATTGTATATTTGTGAATAAGTTATAATATAACTAGTAATTAGACAATTGATTAATAGAGTTAGTGTAATAGTAATTAGTAGTATATATATATATATAATAGTTAGAGTAGTTTATATTTAGTTTTAGTTTAATTAGTAGTTTGTTTTAATTAGGTTAGTGTATTAGTTTGTTAGTTAGTTTAGTTTCTTGTATTTAGTTTTAGTTAGTTTTATTTGTTTTAGATAGATTAGTTAGTTTAGTTTAATTTTCTCTTTGGTCTTCTTAGGACCTTTGAGTGGCCAACGGAGCCGCTAAACCCGTCAGGGTGGTTCATTCCAAACGGCTTGGGTTATTGGACAACCTCGGACCGGTTCCACTCTCTCAGTTGACGGACGGTCAATTTCGCCTGTCAACACATACCAAGCATCAACCATGTACCACAACAATTGCATCAACTGTATACCAACACATGTACAATACCATGTGCCAACCATGCATGTCAACCATGTACATCAACTTGTACCATAACCATGTACATTAACCATGTACATCAACCTATAACACAACCAATGCATCAACCATGCACCAAACCTCCACCAATATGCCAATATCACCAAGATGTTCCTTAAGCACTAGAAAACATCAAGTGTCCAACATGCACCTCAATCATGTGCTAAACCAAGAACCAATCTTTTCCTCGACAAGTATTATACCAATATCAACAAGACATAGACATGCATCCAATCATGTGCCTCAACCATATAACACATCACTCATGATTTGTCTCAATCATTCCATACACCATAACATCATCAACATGTAACCCTAAAAACATGCATATAAACATACCTAGTGTATGTGATCACAGACCTCATAACCTTCATCAACTTTAGTAACAAGAGAGTAGCATCTTCATCAAACTTTACCTTCGTCTCACGGGACTATTTTTTTTATTAGTCACAAACCCTAACTTTAAACAAGCATAACTTTATACCTGTAATGAACAAAGGTCTGAAAATTATCCAAAATATTCTTCAATATCTTCTATATAATTCCTCCAGGTTTTAGTGCTTGGAACCTCCTAGGAAAGGAGTTATAGCAAAAATGACAGACTTTTCTGAATTCTAGTGTATTCTAGAAAGAGAACTTGTAGAGCATGCCATGCACATAATATTTGATATCTGGATCTGAAAATTGAACAAAACATATTACATATTGTACTATATCCAATTCATTTTGGGTTACTGAATTTGGATCTTCTATTAAGAAGTTATGACCTTTTTACCCATAACACTTGTTTGAGACTAGTTCTAGGACTACGCAAAAACCCTATCTTCCACAGAGTGTATCTCCCAAAATAAAATGAACCAGAAGATGAAATTTCTACCATAGGTACCTTGATATGTTTTATCAATATCTTATAGGTTTCTCTATCTGAATCATTCTATAAAAAAAATTATAGCACAAATGGTAATATGACCTGTAAATAACATACTTTAGAACACATCCTCACAAGACTTCATCCACCCTTGCAATTTCGACCTTCTTTACTTCATCTTACCTCTGAAAAAATCCTCATATATATCTGGTTACCTAAGATAATAATCGCTTGATCAATTAGATAGATATATAATGAACTTGTTTGTATAAATCGTGTTCTTATGAGAGACTTCTTGAGGTGTATTTATATTTTTTCTTAGTAACTTATTTCCTTAACTTTAGGACCTCGTTCCTTAACTTTAGGTACTCTTGAAATCTCTTTTTACAACGAATTTACCCTTTCATTAAAGACTTGTATCCAACTAGGGGCTTCTTTACCATTCTTCGGGGATTCAAACTTCACAAAGTCACATCTCCCTAACCGTGAGGAACCACATGGTGTTCCACATATCACCGGAAACAACACGACGAGTACTATCTATATATGAGTGTCTTACTTGCATTTACACTATCCTTCATGTCCAAAAACCTCATTCAAATTTTAGTACCATAACCACACCTCTGAGGATTCATGTAGACTTCATGAAATATATCCATCACATATGATGACATCAACTAAATCCCAATCAATCTCGATCATAAAGACTATTAACCAACCGTTGAACGATCTCGTCCACATATATGGGGCTTCATGACTTCTCCAAGGGTTGAAATCAGTATCTAAGGGTTAACATCAATCTCCAATATCACTCTCCAAGGGTTGACATCAATGACAATCAATTGTCCAAACCAACTATCCAACACCTACCATGTGATTCAAGAGAGAAGAGGCTGGTGAATTTTTGAAGCAACATAAAGGAGGAAATAGATTTATAAGAAATTATTTGGAGGACCCAATCAGTAACCATGATACTTCCAGGATTGAGGTAAATTCATCGAAATAGTCATAGAGAGAGAGAGAGAGAGAGAGAGAATTTTCATGGTTATTCACCTGCATTATCAGTTTGGAATCTATTGTGTTTGTATCAATAAATGTTATATATTCCATGAATTATTCTTTGATGGAAAAATACATTATTTATTGGGGTTATCTTATCTCAAATGGAATTTCCTTCCAATTGAATAATCTAAAAAAGACTCAAAAGTTTTATATGAATTCTTAACCCATTTTTTCCATCACTTATGGCCATGTGTTTGAAGACTTTCCATGGGAAAAACATGTTGATTTTAAGTTGGATCCAGTTTATGTGTGGTATTCGTTCCTCTATAGACATAAATCTTAGTACAATTTTTACCCATTTCATAACAGCTTCATTTAGAATTAAAAAAATTGATGTTTGGTCAAAGCACATCGAGACTATCACTGGAAGCAACTGACTTTCTCTCTAGGAAATGGTCTTCTAAAATGTATGAAGAATTTATTGTGATTATATTGTTTAGTATTAAGAAGAATCCTTTCCTTTTACCATTCTACATATCAGATAAACTCTTTTTCGAAGAAATGCACAGAGAATACAAGAATTGGGCCCACTTATTCAATAAGAAGAAGAAAAAGCAAGTCATACCCCTACCATGGAAAATTGGGAATTTTACTATTAAGCACATAACTCACCTTAATGAATTGGCAAGACACCATGAACAATTGGGCTTGAAGGAAGATAAATTTGTTGAAGGTTTTGACCCAAACAACAAATTTACTGTGCATATGGAATTAGTAGAGTACTCTTCACATTTTACCAAAATCGAATAGTTTTAGGAGGGTGGCAGAGGTAATTTAGATCTCCATGAATTAGTTTCCTACCAAGATTCAAATAACATGAGAGAAATAAACAAAACCAATGAAGGACATAGAAAACATGGAAGGGAAGCAAAAAATAAAAAACCTAATTCACCAACAACATCCCAAAGAATCACTCCACAGAGAATAAATAATAGAACCAATGGAATGGAGACTAGAAAAACAATAGTTGGAGGGCCAGATGATGATGGAGATAAACACCCAATGAGGATAAATATTGAAAAATAACATAATATATACACTCCTTTGAAAATAAAAATAAATATATCATCAACAAAGTTAAACATAGCTAGAATCTAGGAAAGTCCCCATGTAATGGACATGGATGAGCTCATTCAAGAGCCTAGTTGGTCTGCACAAAGGTTATTGGAAATAAGGGAAATTGTTGATTCTATGATTACCTGGGATCGTGAAATATTTGAAGAGGAACATGTCACTCTGAACCATGTGACATACAATCGTGAGACTAAGAAATTGTTGTTGGAAAAAGTGAATACCAAGAAACAATGTTATTGAAATGATGGAAATATTTAATTGATTTGGACGGAGTAGCACCATTCAAAATTGCAGACTTTCATGAAGCCCCTAGAGAGGCATTACATCAATAAATTGATAAAATGGAAAGATATAATTTATAATTGAAGAAGAAGATAAAATAATTAGAAGTTGCTTTCGTACCATGACCATTGTTTCCTGAACCTTTGAGTTCAATCCAACTTTCACTTGTGTTAGAGGTTACCCTAGAAAGAAACAGAAAATATAAAGGCACATTAATCTTATTGCAAGCTATAGTAAAATATGTTGGAAATTCCATATAGAATATAATTGATATAATTCAAGAAATTTGGGATCTTGCCAAAAGTATTGCTTGCCTTTTGTCCAGAATACAAAATTTCAAACAATACTTGCAAAGGGATTTGGAAAATGATGAAGGATTTTTCAAGGAAGATGTAAATACACTTTCATCCAAACTCTCAAGCTTAAATGAATCTCGAAGGAAAGAACAAAAACTTCCTTCACCTTACCGTATGAAACAAATCAATGCATGTTGGCTAAGGAGAATTAAGGAATTAAGAGAAATGATGAATGAAACTGATGTCTTAAGAAATAAAAAGAGTAATTTATTTCTCAAACTTGTTTGTATTACCAAAGAATTAAATTGTTAGAATTTATTGATGGATACCATGATCATATCAAAAGAATATTTAATGGGACAACTTAATGCATTGAAATTCTCTTTGAAAGATGAATTTACCGAAACTACATAATTTTCTAAAGATGCATTTGAAAAATGGTTAGTTTAGTATATCAGTATGAATGATGAAGTCGACGACATGTTGCATCAATTAGAGATAGATTTGAGGGTATTTGAAAATTATTTGTATGAAATTAAAACTAAGCCTGAAACTGGTGTAGCACCTTTAAGGGAATACATTGAGGAGTGGTTGAAAAGGGCATTAATCAAAATTACTGAACTGTAAAATCAAGAAGCGGTGACAACATTTATGCCACCTCAACCACAACATATACATATAAAGGAATCGACAGTAAGCAAGTAAATCTTACGAGTGATTTCCATCACAGTGAGTAAGGAAGCAAGTTTACTCCCTTTTCTATATTTTCTTCTACAGTCATTTGTCACTCTGCCTTTATTTCCTAGTATTCTGTGAAAACCAGACTGACTCTTGATTTTTTTTTTCTCTCATCTTCTAGGTCTTTTCATTTAATGGTCTCTGGGAGACAATCTTAGTCCACTTTGAAGGGAGAACACATGCTTTTTATTTAACGACATTTAATTTGTATTTAAAGACTCATATTATTTTTTAGACTACAAGAGAACTACTTAGGATACTACCCTATTGTATTATTGAAGCTTGAGTTTCCAAATGTTTTATCCATCATAATAATATATTTGTTAATAGAATGATCATTTAAAGTTCTCTTACATATGTGGTCCATCTTTCTTGTCTCTTAACTATTGATTTAATTTGTTGTCTTGATAAATGTTGTGATGGAAATGTTAAAATTTTATTTATCATAATTATTTGATTTATCCATGCTGTAATATATTGTATATATATGGTTTCCTTTTAAAGGTGTCTATTCCCTATCTTAGATACCATATGAATAAGAATGTTAGCTTTTACAAAATCTGATCCTTCTCAGATTTTGTTGTAAGTTTATAAGAAAAATAAGAGTAACACCTCTCTAAGAACGTACGAGGATTCATATCCTCGTGATGTTGAACTTAAGACTATAAAACAATATTTTAGATAAACAATTTTACTTATCAATCTCCTCCCTTTACCGAATTTCATGCAAAAATGGTTAGTTCTTTAAGTGGTTCTTAGTGCACCACAAAATATTTCCTGTGGATTTCTAATTTTATTCATGCAACTGTCTGACCTAATTTAAATGAATCACACTACATATGAGACCCTACAAATAGGTTAGTCGACCGATGCTCATTGTTTATCCCCATACCCTATATGTTTCCTGAAAACTGGTGCAAACAAATACTTATGTGCCTTTCACATATCCTCGGAAATGACACCAAAATGACAGGCTATTTTATTACCCTATAGAGAGAAATAAAAGAGATCATGCATTTATTTATCAATATGGAGTGTGAGAGAAAGTTGTGCAATGTTGTGCATCGTATGTTTAAGCTCCATGTTCTCTATTTACAACATGTTGTCTACATTCTTCTACGGAAAGTAAATTGCATTTTTGTCTAGGAAATGAAATGACATTGCAAAAAATCAGACACACCACACTTATGGGAAAAATAAACAAACCACACTTGTAAACATTTAAACACACCACACTTGTGGGAAAATTAAACAAACCACACTTGCAAAAATGTAAACACACCACACTTGTGAAAAATAAACATGAATGATTGCGATAGTTAAACTAGTCCTTGGATACTCAATGCCATGCGTAATGTTACCATGATATGTTTCACTATTTCTATTATCATTTCTCATCATGCATAAGTCTATGTCTTTCATTTGTTCAAACAAATATACAATATAACTCAAAATAAATAAACATTCTAAGCTATGAGACTTAAAAAGAACATGTAACGTACAAAATTAACCTACAGATCCATAGTTCCTGCTCTCTAGAGTGGGTCCTCTATAGAAAGATAGATGTTGGGATCTTCTACAATAAATTTAAATTTTTAAATCATAAGTAAATAAAATCACAATGACCATTCTGAAAGTTGGAAAATGAGGTCATAAGAGATCTATATTTTATTCCTCAAATTCCAGATCTTCTACATTGCAAATCATTTCTCCATTCCATCCACAATACAAAACATGAGAATAACATTGAGCTTTTATAGTTGTGGATAGGAATCTACCCATAATAGTTTGTATTTATAAAATCCCTAAATCTATGGATGTATAATCAATGTTCATTTAATGTACGACTCATTTTATAGATAAATGTACTATCCAAAGGTATCAAAGAAATACCAACAACCCACGAATTCCAAGGTAGATATTCATGGCTATGGGTAAATGCACTCAAACTTTCCCGTGATTCACTTCAGTCCATACATTCATTTGATGAATTCAATTTTCATTCCTTTAATTATATCCTTCTCCAATATTCTAAGGAATGATCGTCTCTCTATTGGAGCCTTGGATTGATTGTAACCTGTAATATGTTTAGTCATTCTTTAGAGTTTATAGTTAGCCTATTTTATTTTCATTAAAAATAATACTCAAACCTTTACCCTAATTTTATAAAATAAACATAAAAAATACAATCCATGTTTACCTTTGTATAGACCCCTAATTTAATAAAATAAATATGAAAAATGAGAAATACAATCCATATTTACATTATTTACATTTATATAGATAATGGATAGTATAGGTGGAAAATGATATATATAAGGGTTAGATTTAGCTTTATTATACTTAAAACATCATCAAAATCAAAATGGAGACAAAAATGTTATCAAATTGGGATCCCATCATAAGAACATGGAAAGTAAGGACCACTCCAAAATATTGGGTCTTTATCTTCCTTCATCTCGAATAAGAAGGAAATATAATCTCACTTGTACAGAAAGAATTATGTTGACCCTTACATCATAGGAACGTAACATTGTTCCAACAAGAGCTTGAAAACTGCATACCTCATTTATTATCATAGAAAACAAGGATTGAGTGCCTCGAAGATGAGGTAGAAATATTTAGTTGTAGAACTAATAAGAGATTATTCACAAATCACGAGGTTTCTAACTTAGAGAGAGATTCATGATTAGAGGCATGTGAAACTACATCTTGGAAGTTCAAAAATTCCTTGGCAAAGTAATGATTGTACGCCGTGGACGAGGATTCTTAAAGAATATTTTTGTGGAGGACGAATGATTGGGGTTAAGAAATTAGAAATAATTGTATAACCTAAATGACCTAAAAATGTATCGATGAAGCCAAAGTGTGGCTATGGAAAATTGACAAAAATCCCCACTTACTCAAACTTAATCTTTTTAATGGAAAGACAAACCAATCCATTTGCAAAGAATATTTCAACAAATCGTGTGAACCTAATCCCAAACCTTAAGTATTGGATCGTGCCCATGGTTAAAAGCCACCCCCACATGATGAAAGGATTTCTCAAAATCAATATTGATGAAGAGGGCATCAAGGCTAGAGACTATGGTCCATTCCATTCTTCCCAAACATTTACAATGTGAAGAAAGAAAGTCCCATGGATAAAGATAACATATTATAGTTGTATAATGTTTTTAGAAGAATATGATTCATAGACTGGGGTTTTATAAGATGTGTTGATAAAAGTAATGTGTCTTTAGTTGGTTATATTTTATGTGTCTCCTACCATTTAGGTAATTTGAGTAAACTAAACAAGGCTTAAATTAATTATTTTCCCTATACACCACTTCTAGGTTAATATCATTTTATATGACATTAAATCAAATATTGTATCACCCCTACACTATTTAACATCAAATATCGTATCACTCCAAACTATTTAACATGTTGCATTTTTCTATAAGGTTATGTTAGAATCAAATTTGGCATAGGTAACCACATTGCAAAATTTATCAATGCTCTTATATTTATTTAATTATAATAATTATTAAAAAATAAAAATAAAAATTTATTTATTTTTATAATTTTAAAATATTTTTATTGTAATTATTATAATTATAATTTAGGGGTGGTAGGTGCTGATGGAGAGTCGTAATCAACTATGAGGTAATCCAAGAAGTAAGTAAAATATGTTTGGAGAATTATTGCTTCCATAAACAATAAAGTTAAGGAATTATCCCTATACAAAATCATATTACTCAAATCCCAAAGGATTCATGTGGATATAGGCACAATAGATCCTATGGTTACTCAAAGAGAAATTATAAACAAACATCTAGGTCATATTTAGAATAGAATATAATTGTTGAACTGGATTTTTCCCCCTAGGAGACACTCAACTTCCATTGTTGATGGGCTTGGCATATGAACTTAAAATTGGGAAAGAGGAACATCATTGGAAATCTTGTTATATGAAAAAATATATATATCCATTGGATTTTATAAATTCAAAATAAATCATTCCATATTATACATAATACATAACTCACATGGAGCCCATGATGTGACCAATGAAATGGGGCAATATTGAAATTTTGCAAATTATGCTTAGTTTTGATTAAATATTACCTAATCAACTTGGAAATGTAGTTCATCAATATGGAAGGGTTTTTGAACTAAAAATAATCGAAGGATGGCCATTAGCCTCCCCAAAGGTTAAAGTTTGAGAGCCTAAAACAAGAAAAACACAATAGGATTGAATTTGATTATGTGTAGATATGTTCTTGTTTGGCAATTTAGTCTTAATGGTTATCATGAACATGTAATTATATTTGGATGATTAATATTATAAATATGAAAATTAGTTATCCTTAATAACCTAAACTTAGTTAGTGAGGTATGACTAATAAGAAAACCAAAACATTGTAAACATGTTTGATTAGATCCAAATGAACTAATACTTATGGATGATACTCTTATAGTGTTTGATAAGTCATTATGAACCTGAAATAACCACTAACTATATTATTATGTCAACATAGTTATTGATTCACCTCTTCATGAGATTTCTTCAATAGAGAAAATAAAAAACCCTTCTAATGAAAAATCTAATCCTTCTTCTTCTTCAAGTAATTTGATTTTGTATGAGAACGAGGCTATAATGTTTGATGAGAAATAGAATAGGAACATAAAGGATTTTATTTCCAATAGTAATCATGAAATACACCTCGAAAGGAAAAAAATCCTTGCAAAGATGCTAAACCAATAAGTATGTAAATTCTCCATGAATGGATAAACTTTATATCATATGCCAATATTAGTTATATGGGTATCCTTCAAAATCTTGGAGATGGTTCATATCATATGCCAAAATTGTTTATACTGGTGTTCTTGAAAATATTGGAGATAGTTCTATGGAATTATAGTCATTTATGTTTTCTTTTCATAAATGTTTCATTATTGAAGTCTTTTAATTTAGTTTCTATATAAGGTATAGGTTTCGTTGTATAGATTATTCTACATGTGCGTTAATGAATGAGTGGTGTGATATGCTCTTCCATAAAAATTTAATGGTAGAAATCTCTAGTTTACAAGTGAGTTTATATGATATATTTTTTCTCAACCCATATTTGACATGGGTGTTTATTTTAGGCTTCTAATATATTCATGGGATTATGTGTTGGATTTCTAGACCTTTGATTTTGTTTGTTTCGAATTTAGTTGAGATGTGGGATTTTGATGAGTTTAATCAAGCTTTTTCCATTTACGGATTTTATCAAAGTATGTGAGAGTGTTGCATTAAAACACATTGTTAGTTGACAATTGAATCTTGTCTTTGAACTTACAATATCAACCTTAATGATGATGAAATGATTAATATAGAGTTAAAAAAGACTGTTGAATAACCATCAATCATCCAATTTATAAGACATTTGTCAAAAAAAATTGCGATGTTCTTACTAAAGTAACAATATGCTAAGCAAGTGTACATACAGATATTGCAACTCAACTTAATTTAGATATTGCAACCTAACTTAATTTGTTGTGACCTACAATTCAACATTTGAATTCATCATAGAATTATAATATCCAATAATCTACTAAATCCCTTTTCTAAAATTTCATTTTAGACAACAAACCTTCAAACCTAACCTTAAAAACTTAAAAACTAAGAAGAAAAATATCATTTCTTTATAACAACAACAATAGCATCATTTATTAAAAATACAATTCGGCAACTACTACAATTTTTTTCTATATTAAGGTAGAGAATAAATACAAGTAAAGGGAAAGACACCATCTCTTATAACTTATTTATCATAAATATTTTACACAAATTAATAAACAAGCACTAACCACTTTGTGCATCTCCTTTATTTATTTTTAGTTATATTTATATTTATTTTTCATCCATTTGTATTTTATATTGAAGAGCTAAAGTGGTAAGCGAATTTGACATAGACTAAAGGTTCCCTAGCATAACATATACGATGCAATCTTCGAGAGAATATAGAGATATCGCATGGTTATAGAATATATCTTTTTCTAGGAACCTCGTTATGTGTTTGGGACAAATTTTATAAAAACTAAATGTTTATTACTTTCAATTTTAATTTGGTTTAATTAATTTGCACAAATTACTAAGCAAGAACTCGCCATCGTGTGGCATCTCCTTCGTCTATAAACCCTTTTATAAAATATAAGGGATTGAGGATTAGTATTAACCTATACACGTGAAAAGCCACATGAAAAATACAAAACATGAGCCACGCCCCGTTCTTGATAATATCAAACTTAGTTAATATATTAGAAATAATAATTAAAAAATTATAATTTAGTTTGTATTTTAAATTAAAGAGTTATGAGCCGTGAGTGAATTTGGCATAGAAAAAATGCTCTATAATATTATTTAAGAAAAAAGATTATATTATACCAACCCTTCATAGAAGATAGAGATCTCATATAATTATAGGTTATATAATCTAATCATGTTCGTTAGTGGGTCCTCATTGTCCACACTGGATACTGAATTATTCTTTAAAAAATAGATCATCTCCGGGTGTGGGTATCCACTTACGACATTTTGTAGTAAATCAATTAGTTAATCCAAGCACTTGCTTGTCACATGTGGTAGTGAATCATTCATAAGAAATGAGAGAAACTAACGATCTTCATTAGTGGGTCCTCACTTGGGCAACGTCCCAACTTAGGTTTCAGTCCATCGAATTCCCCCTTTTGGTAAAGAATAAACTATTTTGTATATTCTAATTAGAATTATTTTTGTATATTCGAATTAGAATTAAGACAAGATAGAGTTTAGAGTTTATCGAATGTGTATTCTTTGTTTAGTCAATTGGGTCTAGTTCGGGTGGTTGGGAAGATTGGTTGTTAACCTCCTCACTCAGGTTCAATTTCTATAAGTGAAATGTTGATGACTCTTAACGGGGTATGGTTGTTTTGGCTTAATGCCCTAATGAAATGTTTGGTCACCCCCATGTTCCCTCGTGATTTCAGGGGAGGCAGGGGGATATCTTTTGTGGATGTAGCTTGCATCGATGGTGTCGTGAACCACATTGAAAAAAAATAAATTATTTGTCTCATTTCCATATATTTAGTGACAAAGATTGAAATTCCATATGAACAAAGAGAAAAAAATTTAATACTTAAATTAGGGACTTCAAATTGAGAGATACATCTATTTTTAAATACATTTACTTGTTAATACAATATGAAAATCGATTTCCAATGTCTTTTATTTGGTTTACGTAAAAACATGAAAGCATCAAAGTTAAAATTTTAGGTTTAAATTGTATTATTAATAGGGAATTATGAACATGAAACCCTAGCTATGGACTTAGATCTATGCCATCAAGTATTATGAATCTTGGTGTTATTTTAGAGTAATTGTGCACTCTTATAACATTAATTATGGCATGTTTAAGTGCAGTGTTGTGGTCATAACATGATCCAGGAGGATTTCTAAAACTAAGCAAATTGATGGTCTCTAATTCTATTGTAAATGTACTCAAGTCAAAAATTTCATCGATATCTTTCCAATGGAACTTGAACATGCTCAAACAAACATCGTATGAGAAAGTTATGACATTCTAAAGTGTTGGACAAATAAGTAAAAATGATGATCGAGTGGACACGTGGCATCACCAGGGACTGACATGTGGCAATAGGAAAGTTGATGTGGGTGTGGAAGTGGAAATACAGACAAGACAGGTAGCAGTGCAAACACTAACATGGCATGTTCACTGGATTCTGTTGAGCACTCAACACACCCTAAAATTCTACGTCAAATTTCACTTTTTGGGTACCACTTAATCTCTTGTGAATTTATAATTCAATCTTAGTATGAAAATGTTGCCTTTGATCGTCTTCTATTTTTCATTTTAAGTCTTTCAAAGTTGTTTGTGTAAGCAAAAATCATCATGAATTAACAAAGAATAACATTTGATTAAAGAACTGACAACCAAAATTTATCCCCGACGCGTTAAAGGAATTCGCCATCCGGAAGGATTAGAGATGAAAAATTTTGCCCGAGAGGACCAAAATAGACGAGCCCCGACCTCCATCGGCATCGACAGTATTAATTACAAGATAGGTGCTACGCAAGAATATCGTCGATGACCGACCCTCGTCGGTGTCAGGAAGTTTTGAAGAGAGTAAGCATCACACGAGTAAAGGAAGGAAATTGTCGATCACCGATTGCCGAAATGTTTTCAGCATTGAGAGTTTCAAAGGATGATAAACCTTGAAGAAACTAAGCGTTGATTTTTAAACACTGATTCCCAATACTCACCAATGTCGGCGGTCATAATATCTAGCTCAATTTAGCACAATCGACGTAAACGAAGCCCCGAGTGTAACCCTTACCCATGAGCTGAGTTCTAGGTTTTCTTTTAATAAGACCCAAGTTAGTAATGCCATGTTGACATCATTCGGCACTGGAAGTTTCTAAAGGAAAATATCAATGAACTTACAAAATAACTCAATATAACGGTAATTACAAAATCACATAATTATGAGAAGCTTGAATAAGAACACGGTAGATTTACGCGCAAATAGGAAACACGTTGCTTTCAACTGCTATGACTAGAACCTGTTCAGGAAAAAAAAAATTGAAATTTTATATATTAAGGTTCCCGTCGAGCTTAGGTTACATACAAAAAAAAATGCCAACACCTTGGCCAATCGACTCAGTTACATCAAGAATGTGAAAATTCTCACAACAAATAGGGAAAATTATCAAAACATATGTTACTTCCGAGAATACAAAACAAGGGTCTGCCCATCAGGTATCTCCTACACACAGAACTTCTCCCGGACTGCTCTGTGTGCCTTGCAATGTTCTTATGTTCTCCGCCTTCATCATCCTCTCCATTTCGCGCAGCTGCACAATCGTATCATGTGCTTCCTGAAGCTACCTCTCGAGCCAATTTGTGCTTCCTTAGTGACCTCATGGTGTTGATACCTCCTTGTTCTGTGTCGCCAGTTGTCTTCACAATTCTCTATTTTCTTGATAACGTTCGGCTATGGCAAGTTGTGCCTGCTCCAACTCTTGATTGGGTTTTTCAACATTGGAACCTAATACCCCTGTCCTTCGCATTCGGCTCCCACTTCATCGACTGGTAGTCCCAACAGGCTCTAGCCAGGTAGCATGCATCATGAACTCCTCAGTGGTCAGGTGTGAAATTAGCTCAGTCAAGATGTGGCTTCCTCCTACCTCATTATTTTTTCTGGGTCTTCCCCTCGTCTGCAGTGTCGGCTTTTGAGAGGGCATGGCTTCCAACCCATGTCCTTCATAAGAAATTTT
>JASDQU010817479.1:47777-60711 GCA_032191745.1 Picea mariana
TACTTCCTTCTTCATTTCACTTTGTCATCTTCAAAAATTCATTTCTCCTCAACCATGAGGATCCATGTGACATTCCACATACCACCGGAAACAACATGATGTATACTATCCATCCATGGGTGTTGTATCTGCATGTGCATTTTTCTTCATGTCCAAATACCTTCATCAATCTTGCGGTCCAAAACCCATGACTAGGGTTGACATCAATGACAACAACCAATCTTCCAACATACATTTACATTACAATTATATACCATTTATTTTTCTTGGTTTTAGAGATCCTCTTTCATCAAACCTCCCCATAAAAAAATAAATTGGTCTGTCAAAAGTATAAATACATGGTTTGACTTGTCTCTCTGATTTGTACACTTTCAAAAGCATAAAAAAATTATGTTGCATATAAGTGATGTTATAACATGTCATCACTTGTACAATTTTCCCTTCTAGGGGTCTCATACACAACATGTGAGGTTTACAACAATGGAAGMAAACAWCTTTGGAGATGTGTTACCCATTTCTTACCAAAATCRACTAACGGATTCTCCTTTTTGGGTTGCTCCTTTTGGATTACTAGTGCTTGAACAACTCTTTCATCTGCTACCTCTTTCTTCACGGGTGTGTTCCCAACTTTCTTTCCATACTTTACAAAAAGTTGCAGATGAAGTTTCCAACATCTATCAATCCAATGACCATTCATATTGCAATGAATACAATAATTATTTGACCACAAATACTTCTTTCTATGCACCACATTCAGTCTTAGAGAGCAGTCTTTACGTCTTTCCTCCTTCATAGTAGACATGACCTTCCTGTATAAGGAATTTCTCTTCCAACATTTGGAAACACAATGGTTATGTAATATGAAAAACGTACATGGATAATTATACCATAAACTATGTTTCTCATTTCCATTCTTCTTATAGTCAAAGAATACATTGGAATAATTTGGTTTAGTATACCTTTCATGGTGGTTCTTGTTGCAAGTCTACTGGGAAGAAACCATCTTCACTCCTTTGTGATGTTCACCTCTCATTCAAGATTCCTTGCATTCTTTGTCACTCTCATGAAGTGATGTGCCTTCACTTTGTATAAGGTATTTTTGTAATGGCTTAGACTCTTCTCTTGAAGAATTTCTTGTTGCAATGATCTTGGAGAATTCTTCAACTTTTTCTTTTCCATATTCCAAACCTCCATAGTGAGGTATTTCCACAACCTCTATTTTATTAGCCATTCCTTGGACATTAATTCCAAGACCCTTTCAATCATAACCCATCTTAGTTAGAAGCTTAAAACCAATACCATGAGTATGCTTCTTAAATTTACCCAAAGAGACATCTACCTTTTGATGGGAAGAAAGAGAAAATGATGACTCACTTACACTCCATACCTCAGTGAAAGATTGTGAATCTATGGTAGAATATAGTCTTCCTGACATGGTAGACTCTTCTTTTTCCTCCACTCTTTTATCTTTTTGAAGCTTTTCTAAAAGTTCATCCTTGTCTTGCAATTCAAGTTGCAACTTTTCCTTATCCTCAAAGACTCACAACAACCTTCTCAATTCCGAATTCTCTTCCTACATTTGTTGGTTAATCACTTCCAATTATTGAAGTATTTCTCGCTTCAAATATTTTTCCATGATTTTCTTTTTGCAACCTTCTCTTCAAACTAAAAATCCTGTCAAACCAGCTCTGATACCAAACCTGATCTGATAATCCACTGATTGATTTGTAAAAAAATTTAAGTGTAATTTGTCTTAGCTTATATTTTAAAGCCTAATAAACAATTGAAAGGACAAATTGAAGAAATGAACAACAAAAAGACAAAAACACAATTTGATAATGAAGTTCACCCAATTTGGGCTACATCTTTGGGTCCGCTTCAACTACACAACCGCTCCATTATTATAATGCAAAGCACTTCAAATGCTTTATTAAATTACAATGGATCTCCAACCTGTCATAAAATTTCTTCTCCAACTCTAAGAAAGATTGTTGCACTAATATCAGGATCTTCCCACACTTGATCTACATGCAAAATGGCTACAATATCCCCATTCTTCAACTTTGTAGAGACAAAAGGCATTGGATTTAATTATTCCACTACGCGCAATTCTTCCAACTTTCGAACATTCTAGCGCAATGGTAAAACATTGAGCTAATATGAAGGTGGTTGCAATGTCAAATCTACACGTATAGGGATTTTTTGGAACTATTCAATATTATTGTTCAAATATAATATCCTTTGCATGCTATTACAAGTTGTTTTTTTTGTGTATTGGTTAAGGTGTTGGACTGTTGGGTGGAGGTCGTAGGGTCAATCCCATAGACTGTCCACTTTTGAGTAACAGAAAATACTTTGATTTTATATATAAGTTGACTTCTATCCATAAAAAGAGACATCGATGATACAATGGCAATAGATTGTGTATGTTCAGTAAAGGTCGGGGGTTCAATTCACCTTCCTGATCCTTCTATATTTGATAAGCCCCTTTTGGGAGAAATGGGGTTGCCATGTGGCGGCCACATACCCTGTACAATTAACTGCAGCACCTTCCACCACATTAGTGCCATGCCATCATCCATACAACCTCCTAAGAACACCACGTCAATATCAGTACAATCCAGACATCATGCCACATCTGCATCCATAGAATCTATTGATGGGTCTTAAATCCTTTGACTCAATAGTAGGAACCAAACCTACTATCGAGGCCCAATTAGAATTTGCATCCTTTAATAGTGGAATGGTTCTCCAGATCTTGCAATCAGGCCAAATTATCAATGGGCTTTACATTTTCTTGTGAAGGCTCTTCCTTTAGTTTGGACTATTCTCTTTTGTATATTTTCTCTTTGGTGGGACCGATATGAGATGTAATCCGGTATAAACCAACTTGGCAACAAAAATGGAATTAAGATTAACTAAGGGGAAGAGGTTGAGCTTGGTATAACCCGTTGCTCAAGCATGCAGACGCCAATTTTATACCACATGCCTAGTACTAATACATTAACCATGTGAGCATCCAATTATTTTCTGAGATACTAACTACCAGAAAGAAAACATATATGCAATGAGATAATGGAAAGAAAAATAATTCATCTACCAGAACCTTTCATCACATAATAACACAACGATTCATCTTCATCATTAAAGAAAAGAACAACAAAACATTGCACGAGATAACTTGAAAACAAAATTAATTGCTCTTACTCATTACAACATCACTCATGAAACACCATAGGAAATAGTTCTTCTCCACGTCCAATCACACATGCAGTTGATGAAAATAACTTGTCTTTTGGTCCAGAAGAACTTCTCAATTCAAATCAGCTTCAAAATAATTCTTAACAACTAGAAAGAAAAAGTTCTTGCAACAACCATCGACCCTTAACTAATTGGTCGATGTCTTTATTTATAATCTAAAGTTCGACTGAAAATAACAGCTAAGTACAGTTTAAGAAAAGAAAAATATGCCATGTGGTGTCATCTTCTAACAGTTTCTTTAACAGTAAAATCAAGATAGTTCTCTGAAAGGATGACTTTTCTAATAATCGGACCAACTCATAAACATATCATCGCAGGTTTGAGCCCATGGGAACCTGTGTTGCTCCATCAGAGCTGCACTTATCCCTCTGATGTCCATCGCATGCGGTCAGTACTTCGCCAGACTAGAGTTTAACCGATGTAGCATAGTTTGAGATCTAATCATATGGTCTATAAATCGTTACATTTGCCCTGGTACCACGTCGGTCACATTCACAAGCTCTTTGGCCCACCGTGAATCTTGCTTGGCATGCGACTCGACTATGTCGCACAAGTTGACAAAGTTGTCGGGGGTTCTGAAATCGGGGAGTCCAATGTATTTCATTGCTTTGTTGATTTTGCCCCAATGTTTCCTTCGAGTTCCTTGGAAAGGTTATAGAGCGAACTTTGTTCAGTAGCCACAGAGAAATTTCCTGCAATTGGGATCAACATCGTTTAGAAATTACTTATCATGTAAAACATAGGAAGACGTAAGAAAAGAAAGCCAACTGATGCGTACCTATAGAGCTTGTCAGTATCGATTGTTAAATACTTACGTGATCCTAGCATATTTTTTATTTTTGAATGACCTGCAGCATCTTTGTCCACACCACTTCTCCCCTTCAGTTTGGATGAGTTACATCCACGTGCCATAGCATGGTAGATCAGGGACAACATACATGAGCATTGAAGCCATTCCAAAGGCCAATTGCCCCTTGGGATTTGGAAAGGATGCCAGAGTTGAACATGTGAGGAAAGTGTGCATCAGATCCCAAAAGGTCAAATGCTACAATAAAGGAATTCATTAAACACCCCAGGTCGAGGCAAGTTGCTACCCCAGAGATCGTATCACTAAGTGTGTCAACCATCATTCACCAATAGTGGAGGCTTGGAAGATTAAAGAGATTGGAAATGATTGTACCGTATATTCTTTGAAACTCTTATTGGTTGTGTTTCACATGTCCTAGAGCATATCCGTCGTGAAGACATGACGGGTTAATTCTTCAAAACATCTCGTCGTAATGTATGAGTATTCCTTGGCACGTTTCATATCGCTGCTTCGCTTTGCTATAAATATTAGATGTTCTATGCAGGTTCTATGCATTGACCGAGTTTGTATACAAGTAGGGGTTGGTCTTGTGAGTCCAATTTTATCAAATCCTGTGTCGTGGCCCTTCATCCAGTCATGGATGTCTAATCATGCACATGATTTCATCCCATGGGATCCCCTCAAAACATGAGACAGGGTGTGCAAGGCAGTCGGAGTGCCAGGTCTGAACCCCAACATGCTTGGGACTCTTTCTTATTGTCATCGAGTTTATCAGAGATTTAAAAAGGAGGTCCTTACCTCTACTCCGAAACGATGTCACAGCCTCAAGTAGAGGTCAAAGTGGAGAAAATTTCATTTGAAGGACATGGGTTGGAGGCCATGCCCTCTCAAAATCCGACACCGCAGAGGAGGGGAAGACCCAAAAAAAATAAGGAGGTAGGAGGAAGCTACATATTGACTGCGTTGACTGCACACCTGACCGTTGAGGAGTTCATGATGCATGCTACCCAGCTAGATCCTATCGGGACTACCATTCAAGGAAGTGGGAGTCGAATGCAAAGGACAAAGATATCATGTTCCAGCATTGAAAACTACAATAAGTAGCTGGAGAAGGAACAACTTTCGATAGTCGAAATTTATCAAGAAAATAAAGAATTGCGGAGACAACTAGTGGCACAGAACCAGGAGGTATCAGCACCACCAGGTCATGAAGGAGTCACAAATTGTCTCAAGAAGAAGATTCGAGAAGAAAAGGATATGATTGTGCAGCTACGTGAAATGCAAAGGATGATGGAGGGGGAGAACATAAGAACATTGAAAGGCACATGGAGCAGTCCGGGACAGGGTCCATGTGCAAGAGATACATGGTGGGTGGGCCCTTTCTTTGTATTCTCAGAAGTAACATATGTTTTGATAATTTTCCATGTTTTTTATGAGAATTTTCACGTTCTTGATGTAACCCGGTCGGTTGGCCAAGGTGTTGTCATTTTTTTTTTGTATGTAACCTAAGCCCGGTGGGAACCTTAATATATGAAATTTCAAAAATGTTTTTCCTGAAAAGGTTCTAGTCATAGCAATTGAAAGCATCATGTTTCCTATTTGCACGTAGATCTACCGTGTTCTTATCCAAGATTCTCGTAATTATGTGATTTTGTAATTACCATTCTCCTGAGTTATTTTGTAAGTTCATTGATATTTTCCTTTAGAAACTTCCGGTACCAAATGATGTCGACGTGGAGTTACTAAATTTGGGCTTATTAAAATAAAAGCTAGAACTCAGCTTGTGGGTAAGGGTTACACTTGGGGCTTCATTTATGTCGATCACACTAAATTGAGCTAGATATTACGACCATCGATGCTGGTGAGTATCGGGAATTGAAGTTCAAAAATCAACTCATAGTTTCTTCGGGGTTTATCGTCCTTCGAAACTCCCAATGCTGAAAACACTTCGGCAGTCGATGACCGACAATATCCTTCCTTTACTCGCGCGATGCTTACTCTCTTCAAAACTTCCCGACACCGACGAGGTTCAGTCACCAACAATATTCTTGCGTAGCACCTGTCGTGTAATTAAGACTGTCTTCTGCCAACGCTGATGGAGGTCAGGGCTTGGCTATTTTGGTCCTCTCGAGTGAAATTTTTCATCTCTAATCCTTCCCCATGCCAAATTCCTTTAGCGCATCGGGGAGAAATTTTGGTTGTTGTCTCTTTAATCAAATGTTAGTCTTTGTTAATTCATGACGATTTTTTCTTTCCCAAACAACTTTGAAAGACTTAAAATGAAAAATAGAAGATGAGAAAAGGCAACATTTTCATACTAAGATCGAATTAGGCATTCACAAGAGATCAAGTGGTACCCAAAAAGTAAAATTTGACGTACACTTTTAGGGTGTGTTGAGTTCTCAACAAATGGTGATTCAATGGGTGAAAGAAGAATCTATGTTCCTTCCTCAGGGATCGACTGATACAGAAGCAAGTGGAGAAATTAACTGGTTTTGAATCCGAGCCTCTTTTACCCTTGCATTTTGAACTTCTTCAAATGATTCTTCCAGGTCTATGCATGGGGTTTTAACATATATTCCTTCCTCGTTTCCTGTAACCTTGACTCTTGTCCCTTTCTTACAAAATTTTAGCAAAGAATTCACTGGCATGAAGCATTTTGTTACCTTTACTAACTTGCTTTGGTGTCGCTCTATTGCCAATGAGCATCCATAGCCCCGACGGAGTCAGCCTGACATCACAGAGCTTGCTCCTCTGTCAGCGAGCGTCTATATCCCCAATGAAGATATCTACATACCCTCTCTTGTTGTTCACTCTTTTGATAATATCAATTTTATTTCAGCATGATGCCATGAGCGAGTGGAAGAGGATGATGTCTGTTTATTTGCAAGGTGAGATGGTTAAGGTGGATCCTTTTCTATATTTTTCTTATGTGTTCATGTAGTCCTTTCCATATTTCCTTATTTCCATTAAGGTCTTACCAAACCACCGAGCAGACACTTCTGACATTTCTCTAAAATTTTTCATTTACACAGGTTGGATAGAGGACCCCTCAAAGCAACCACAAGCTTCTTGATGCTTCTCGTGTTGCACGTGAGCGATGAGTTTGGAACAGATTTCGCTATGTCACATGAATTTAGGTCAACCATTGTTTTTCTAAATGCATCCTTCAAAAGAACCGAAAAAAAAATCCAGAAAGATAAAGAAATAAAAAACAAAAAGTATTTCGTGATCATGAAAGCACTCAAACAAAACATAAAAACACACACACATTTTTATTTTTATTTTATTGAAAAAATTGTTTTAGGGCTTGCCCATTCACTGGGAGGGTATCAGGTTCCCCCCTCAGATTTTGCAATCGATAAGTGCCTACCCCAATATTCTCAGCCACCTCGAAAGGTCCAAGCCACATATTCTGAAACTTGGAATGTTTCCCTTTTGGTTCATTTTCTCTGTCCCACCTTAGGACGAGGTCCCCTACTTCGAAGTCCTTCTCTTTGGATTTATGCTTTTCAAACCATATTTTCACCACTTTTTGGTGAGCTATGAATTCCGACTTAGCCTTTTCTCTCTCTTCTTATAGCATGAGGAGAGTATCAATTCTTTGTTGTATGACCGAGGAGGGATCCCCGTTGGAATGTTGGGCTAGTTGAAGAGATGGAAGATAAAGCCCATTTGGGATAATAGCCTCATGTTCGTAAAATAGGAAGTATGGGTAACTTCCTATGGCTTCTTTGGGTGTGACCCTATCGGCCCATAAAGTGTTATGGAGTAGATTATTCCAATTCCTTTGGTTATTCAAAACCATCTTCATCAGTATCCTTACTAGGTTCTTATTGGTCGATTTTGCCACCCCATTCCCTTGTGGGTAATAATTTGTAGAGTACTTAATTATGATTCCTTTGTCCAAAGAAAACTCCATCAGTCAGGTTGAAGAGAAATCAGTTGCATTGTCAAAACCCGGGACAAAAGGGACACCAAACCTCGTGACTAGTTGTTTCTCTATGAATTGGATCACTACTTTTTCATTTACATGAGTTAAAGGGATAGCCTCTGCCCATTTTGTGAAGTAATCAGTGGCAGTCAGAATGTACTTGTGTTGTTTTGAAGAGCTTGGTGTGATTTATCCTATGATATCTAACCCCCATTGCTCAAAATGCCTAGAGACAATTACTTGTTGGCATGGTATTTCCATTCTCTTCTCTCTCCCAGTGCTGACTTGGCAAGTTTTACAGTTTCTGGCATAGGCATGGGCATCTTTGAACAAGATGGGGCAATAGTAACCAGCTCTCAAGATCTTATGAGCGGTGGTGTTTCCTACGAAATGCCCACCGACAGGGCCATCATGGAGTTCCTTCAGTACTTTTTCTGCATCTTCACATTTGATACATCTTAAGAGTAATCCATCATAATTAATCTAGAAGAGTACCAAATTTATGAGGTGGTATTGTGCATATTTTAACCTGAGAGCTCTCCTTTCCCCGGGGTTGAGATTTTTTGGGCAGGCCCCATGGTGTAGGAGGTAGGTCAGATTCTTATACCAAGACTCAAGCCCTGGGTAAATGTATGAAGCTTCACCACACCATAATTCCATTTCATTCTCCCATATAGAATCTTCATTTGCTTGGTCCTGGGCTTCAACCAAGAGTTTGAACAACCCTTGCCCCTTAACAAGTTTGGAAGGTTTTATATCTAGATCAAATTTTTGGACTACTGCCATCCAGTTCCCTCTTCTTTCCCCCATCTCTTGCAGAGTAAACAAGGATTAGACTGTAGGGTAAGGCACAATCACTTTGGTGTGGTTCTTGAGGATGTAAGACCTGAAGTGTTTTACTGCCTTGTAAACCACATAGGCCTATTTTTCAACAAAAGGATAGTTAAGATAGGCTCCTTGGATATTAGTGCTCATGAACGACACCAGAGATTCATTGTCGTCATCATCCTTCTGAGTCAATACTACGGCTAATGACTGGTCGAAGGTGAAAGTATAGAGGAAGAAGTCCCTATTGAAATTGGGAATTCGTAGCACAGGGGCCCGGGATATGGCAGTTTTAATATTGCTAAAAGAATCCTTTTGTTCATCATTCCACTTAAATTCGATATCTTTATGAATCATGTTTTGTAAGGGTTTGATGATTTCTGCAAAATTGGGAGTGAATTTCCTCACAAAATTTATTTGCCCGAAAATGGATTGCATAGCTTTCTTGTTATGGGGTAATGGGAGTTGAGCTATGGCTATAATCCTTTCTGGGTCTATGTGAATGCCTGCTTGCGATATGTTATGACCTAACAACTTACCTTCTTCTTCATCAAATTTTTTTTTCTTTGGATTTAAGGATATACCGTATTTCCTACACCTTTTGAAAATTTGAGTTAAGTGTTGGATGTGTTCTTCTCTATTCTTTGAATACATAGTTACATCATCTAGATACACTACCACACACTTGTTGGTTAGTCCCCAAAATTCTATGTCCATGGCCCTTTGGAAGGTTGCTCCTACATTGATTAACCCAAAAGGCATGTGTTTATAAGTGAAGGTTCCCCACTTGGTTCAGAAGGTAGTTTTTAAACAATCTTCCTACGAAACCAGGACTTGGTTGCAACCTGAGAAATCATCCAATAGGAAGAAAATATCTGAGCTGGACATGGTCTGCAGGAGTTGCTCCATTGGCAGGATTGGGTAATTGTCCTTTTCTGAATCTCTATTGATATTTCTAAAATCTATGCATAAGCGAATTTCTCCAAACGTTTTCCTCATAGGAACCAGATTTTCTACCCATGTGGAATGCTTGACTTGGAGAATGATCTTGGCATCTAAAAGTTTCTTTAATTCCTGATACATGAGAGGTTCCAAGGATGGGTGATATTTTCATAGATTTTGTTGGAAAGGTTTCACCTCAGGTTTTAACAGTATAGTGTGTTGAATGATCCAAGTGTCGTAGGTTTTCAGGTCTCGGTAAGACCATGCAAAGAGATGTTGATATTTTCTGAACAGTTTGAGATAAGACTTTCTTTCCTCTTTAGATATGGTTTTTCCAAGATTCACATTCTTTGGATTCTTCAGGGTTTCGAGATTTATAGTTTCATGCAAGGGACAAGAGTTGTCAGTTTTTGCGTTCTTAGGCCCCCTAAAGCAATATTTTATATCAAACAAATTTTCTAGATTAGATATACCTTTTGGGATGGTGTGAGATTTCAATCTATCAAGAGGCTGGTCTATTCGAGGATTAGTTTCTATCGCTTGTTCTTGGAACACCTCATCGTCGATGGCTAAATATTTGAAATTGTCTTCGTTAGTTAGGAAGTTTATGATCTACTCATCTCCTTCAAAGACCTTACAATTAGAGATATTGTTAGGCACCGATGGTTTGTAGAGTAGTTCCACAATGAACCGGGATGCTTCATAGTCTTCCAGAGGTGACAGCCTCGAAGCAGTTGTGGCCAAGCAATCAACAAGGATGTTCTTCGCTCTAAGGATAGCGACGACATTGAAAGCTTCAAAATGCTCCATTAACCTATGCACTTTCTGTTGATAGTTATTAAGGTGTGGGGAATTGCATTCTATAGTGTTCCTTAATTTCTTAACGATAATCTTGGAGTCCCCAAAAACTTTCAATTCTTTGACGTACAAGTCTATGGCTTTCTTTAACCTCTGTACTAGAGCTTCATACTCGGCGGTGTTATTGGTGCATTATAATTCTTGTCTACAGGACATGAAATAATGTTTACCTTTTGGATCAATGAGGATGCACCCTGCCCCCGATCATTCCTACGATTTAGATCCATCAAAGTATATGGTCCAAATTTGTGAAAGACAATAGCCCTTTTCTCCTTCCTTATTACTTTCTAGCTCTTCTATCTCATGTTTTGTATTTTCTAACGCAAGGTCTTGGCAGAAGAGGGTGTCTTCTGTCAGTATCAATGATTTCTCTTGAAATACCATTTCAAAGTTTTGAGAGAGAGGGACATCAGATAAGAGAGGAGAAAAGTTTCCCAAGTGGGAATCTTAGGAATAATTGCCCAGCATGGGGAAATCTGTAGATGAGGGTTCATTCAGGGTTTCTAGATCAGTGACCGTATGTTTCATATATCTCTCCCTATCGATACTAATCATATTCTTGTATCCCTTTAGTGGTAGCCAAATGTGTGCCCAGTCTGTGCTAAAGTATACGTTTAACTGTTGATTAAGGTTGGTTGTCATTGATGTCAACCCTTGATGAAAGCCTTGCAGCACAAACGTTTGGGTAATGGACCCAATATTGTTTGGTGTAAATATAACACATTATTGTATTTTCATGGTTTATAAGAAGTAAATATGGATGAACTCCAAAGTGGTCCCCTTATGGTGAAATCCCTCACAGGAAGACGATTTGCGGAGTAAGAGAACCCATGCTTAATTGTGGAGTAATGAGATGAAGGAAAATGCATTTATCAGGTAAACTATCCTATATGGATATTTCTTGTCATTCCATTTCTGGTGGTATGTGGAACATCACATAACTCCTCACGGTTAGAGAGTTATGGCCATGATAAGTTGGAGACCCCAGGTTTGGGTAATGGACCCAAGTTTGTTTGATGGATAACGGTATGAGTTATGATATATTTTCAGATAATACTATTCTATATGGATAGTACATGTCATTCTATTTCTTGTGGTATGTGGAACATCACATAACTCCTCATGGTTTGAGAGTTATGGCCTTACGAAGTTTGAGGACCCTCATATGTCATCTAGAAGCCCCAAAAGGTCAAAGTAGTCAAAGTGGTTTAAGAGATTTTAAAAGGTAAATAATAAAGTGAAGTAATGAGTGTATTATAATTCAAAGTGAATACAATATAAATTATTTTATGAATAAATTTAATGGAGAAATTAGAAGTGGGTTAACCCTAAAATAAGGAAAGTGGGGCCAAGTGACCTAGAAGATGTTTTTAAGGAAGCTACTTGGAGAGTATAAATAAGAGGCCAGGCTCTCTCATTTTAATCACACTTGAGAATATTGAATATGTATAGGTGTCTAAGGTAACCAAGGATATCTAAGCCGAAATGAAAGGTATGTTATTTACAGGTCATCTCACTATTTACAGGCCGAAATTATGTATGGTGCTTTCTAAGGTATGTTATTTATAGGTCATCTCACCATTTTTGCTATAACATTTTTTCTATAATGATTCAGACCGTGACATTGTTATTCCATTGAGAAAACATATCCAAGTATATGTGGTAATAAATTCAACTTTTGGGTCATTGTATTTTTGGAGTTACACTCCGTGGACAATAGGGTTTGTGGCTAGTCCTGAAACTAGTAAAAAACAAGTGGTTCGGGTAAAAATGTCATAACTTCTTCATAACATTTCCAAATTTAGGGAAACCAAATTTTTTGGTTAGGGTACAGTACTTAGTATGCGGTGTAATAGTTTCATATCACTTAAACAAATATTCCATGTGGGGCACGCTCTACAAGGTCTCTCTCTAGAATAAGCTAGAATTCAACAAGGTATGCCATTTTTTCTATAACGTCTTTTCTCAGAGGTTCCAAGTAGTGAAACCTAGAGGAATTGAATAAGAAACAATGAGGAACATTGTGTATTGGTTTCAGATATTTATACATTACAGGTACATAGTTATGATTACTTCAAGTTAGGGTTGTTAACTAATCCAAAACTAGGCATGTGAGACTAAATAAAAGTTTGATGAAAATGATAGTCTCTTGCTGTTGAAGTTAAGGAAGATTTGGAGGAATGGGATCATATACACAAGGTATATTATAGAGCTACAAATCAGGTTTGGATGATGAAATTGATGAGGGCTTTTGGTTGAGGTACATGTTGAGTACATGGTTGAGACAAGTAGCTGATGAGTTGGAA
>JASDQU010817480.1:2814-25843 GCA_032191745.1 Picea mariana
TGTATCATATTAATTGATTGATACATTAATAATGTAAATGTATTAATTAATTTGTATATTAATACATTGCTAAAATATTAATACATTTATTTAAAATGAATAGATTTATTGAAAATGACCATGGTTGATTATAGTTGACCATGATCATAGTTTCTCATAGTCATGACTATGAATGGCATTCATACATTAATATATATTGGAATTTATTAATTTAATTAATTAATACATTAATGCATTTAAAAAAATACATTAGTAAATTATTAATACATTAACACATTAGTAAAATATTAATGCGTGAATAAAATAATACATTATTCATTGATGTAATGTATAATACATCCTGAGTAGGCCTAATGGTTAAAAACATGTGTTTTCTCTTAAGAGGTCACAGGTTCAAATCCAGAGGGGGGTAGGGTATGTATACCTTCGTTGACCTTAAAAATAGATTATTATTATTATTATTATTATAAATAAAAATAAAAATTTACATTAGTGTGTAATGCAATGTATTAATTAACTAATACATTAATAATACATTATTACATTCATAAAACAAATAACATTTAATTCATTAAATGCATTCATAAATACATTACTAAAATATTAATAAAGTAGTAATACATTGACCTTAATACTTTAATAATTAGATAATTCTTTCGGATTAATCGCATAGGTTTTTTTATGGTCCATTATCACGAAAACGTTTGTGAGAAATGAAGGAAAAAGGATATAAGAGGTATATAAATACTCGAAAAGTTTTTATAAGGAGCCGACTTATTGAAAATGAAATCAAGAATTATAAAATTTAAGGAATTATAATTGTTTGTTTTAATAATTAATTATTTGTTTGTTTATTAATTTTTTATTTATTTAATCAGAGCCGACTGGAAAATGTTTATAAATTAATATTTAGAATTATTCATATTGGCTAGGGTAGGGATCCAATTTTGACTAATTTTCCATCCATCATCTCTATTTAGATTATTAGGTTGTTTTTCAATTTTGATTGTTTCTCTGAATTTTCTATTGTGATAGTGATCTATCTTGGCAAGGGTTTTGGTCTCTTCAATACAAATGTGATGTTTAGTTTTATCTGAGTGTTCTGCAAGAGCTGAGGGATGAGTGTGATTGTGTTTGATGTCAGCGACATGTTCTTGAATCCTAATTCTAAAGGAACAACTTGTTTCTCCTATGTATTGTTTACCACATGAACATAGAATCATATAGACGCTTTTATGTTCGATGGGATCAACAAAGTCTTTGACCAACCTAAGGGAATTCCTAATAGTGTTTAGGGGTTTGAAAGTTGCCCCAATGTCTTTCTTCTTTAAAATCCTCGCAAGTTTGTCTGTTGTTCCTTGTATGTAGGGTAAGTAAACCTTAGACACATCATTATTTGTTTGTTCTTTATTCCTAGGTGTTTTGGTGGCATTTTGAAAGGCTTTCATTACCTGATGTTTTTTATAGCCATTATTTTTAAAAACATTGAGGAGGTGATTTTTCTCTTCCTCTAGGTGTTCTTCATCATAAATTCTGAAGGCTCTAGTGGCTAAGGTGTTTAGAACACCTAGTTTTTGGGAGGGGTGATGATGGGAATCAGCATGAAGGTATTGTTGAGTTTGGGATTTCTTCCTATAAACTTGATGGGATAAGGATCCATCAGGTCTTTTTGTGACTCTGACATCTAGAAAAGGAGGACTATCATTATTTTCAACCTCCATAGTGAACTTGATTGTATTAAGGTCAATTGTTCGTCATATTCTGATCACAGAGCTATCTTCTTAACATTGCGATCGACAAATATTTTTGTCACATTGTGATAAGAGGGAAATGTTTATCACATTACGATGACAAGGAAATGTTAATCACATTACGACATTCATTTATATTCATCACATTGCGAGGACATGGAAGTGTTTTTCATACTACGATGATAGGGCTATGTTCATCACATTGTAATAATCATATATGTTTGTCACATTACGATTCAGATATATGTTCGTCACATTGTGACGTCCATATATGTTCATCACATTACGAGATTACTGTGTTTCGTAGATTGCAACGTTTCTATGTTCGACACATTGTGACATTTGGAAATGTTATCACATACTGATGTTGGGATATGTGTGTCACATACAAACATAAGGAAATGTTCATCACACTAGAACACGAAGACAATGTGTGACACATTGTGAAATTTGTAAATGTTCCTCAGATTGCAACGTAACTTTTCACATTGGGATGACATGCCTATGTTTGTCAAATTGTGATGTTAGTTTATGTTCATTACATTGCAATTTTACTATGTTTAACACATTGCAATATTATTATGTTCGACATATTTCAACATTACTATGTTTGTGACTATGAGATGTTACTATGTTCGACACATTGCAACATTACTATATTAATCACGTTGTAACTTATGGTTTTGTTTGCTAGATTGCAATGTCACGAGACGTTCATCACATAACAAGATTGGGTTTTGTTCGACACATTATGAAAAGGAAATTTTGAAGAAGTTTAAAAAACAAATTTAACAAAGTGTTTCCTTTATGAAAAATATAGAAACTTTGAACCTATATAATATATTTTTATTAGACATTTGATTTTCATTAAACACTTTTTATTATTGAAAAATAAATAATATAATTATTTAATAATGTTAAATTTTGAACTTAATCTCTTATTTATTTGATGTAATTATTATTATTATTATTTGAATATTTTTATTTACTTATATAAAAAACTTAAAATATAGCTTATTAGAATTATTTTATTAACAAATAGTTATATAATCTAAAAACAAAAAAATATAGTTTACTCTTATTATTTCATTAATAAATATTTTTTAAAATCTAAATATAAAAGAAAAATCAATCTTTCTCAAAGTTAAATATATTTACAAATTTACAATCTTTTTTAAAGATTAGAAAATGATTCAAATGGATTAAAATAAAGTATTAATACACTAATAAAATAATACATTATTATAATATTATTTAATTAATAAATTGCATTATACATTAATAAAACATTATTACATTAATATAATTAATATAATGTATAAATCCAAGTATTAATTTACATTAATGTATAATGCAATTTATTAATTAAATAATACATTAATTTAAAATATTAATCATAAAATGCATTAGTACACTATTAATTAATACATTACTAAAGTATTAATATACTATTAAAGAAATACATTAATAATAAATTTAATGCATTAATAAATACATTACTAAATATAAAAACATTAATATATTAATAAAATAATACGTCAAATTAGATTAAAATTATTAAATTATTATTATGATTAAAATTCAATTTTTAAAATTCATTTTTTTATTATTATTATCTTATTATTATAAACTAAATCCAAATCCAAATAACACAAACTATCATATAACTTTAACCCTAATTTTAATTTTAATAAGAATAATATTAACCCTAATCTTTACCTAATTTCATTATACTTAATAATTCCCCATGGTAAATGCATTCATGTAAATATCAAATGATTTCATGCATTTATGACTAAAAGGTCCAAGTACTATTGCATTTATGATAAATGCCTTCATCTAAATACTAAATTTGTTATATAAGTGATTCTTCACACACACACACACACACATATAAACACTCTTGTTATATATTAATGCTTAAACTCATATCACAATTTTACCATGACTTAATTTTTTGGGATTCTAATCAACCAACGGTTAACAGTTTTTTTATATATTAATGCCTAAACTCACATTATAATTTTACACAATTTTACCATTACTTAGTTTGTTGGGATTCTAATCAACTAATTGTTAATGTTGTTATTAGTCCCTACCATAGGCATAGAGGGATTATAGCGATCGATAATGCATTGACTACATATTAGTTTGTCCTTTGACCCGAAATATTTGCACAATACCTATTGTTGGAGCTATGGAATTAAAAGCATATAACACATATGTACTGCTCTCATTGTATAAGAGATTGGAGGTCTTATTGTTGGCTTCGCTATTTCCAATGTACTATATGGCAACATATCCAAAGTTTTTCTCATAGACAATATTTTTTAATCATATATTTTTCCTCTATATTGGTTGAAGGTTGATTAATGCTAGCATTAATTCRAATGTTTGTATTAGAATTTTCTACTAGYCRAATATATCCATAGGTTYTGATGTGTACTAAGCATATTGAATTGTTTTGATATCCAAGCTTTGTAGTGATTGAGAATTCCAAAGTGTAGAGCGTCTTTGGCAGATGTATATTTGTTGAAATGTATTGACACTTATTCCAAGATGCCTCGATAGGCCTGACAATGTAAATGTTTGCATGACGCGACGTCCTCCAACACCCCTTACAACTTAAATGTTTTCATACGCAAGGTCCTTAGACAACCTGACAATCTTAAATGTTTATGTAAATACGCTTCTCGGAGTACATTTTTCCTCGAAATTTTCTATACAGTTATAGTGAATTTGCACAGTCTTGTTTGTCCATCACCAATTGAATAGCCATTGTATGTTTCATCCTTGTTCTGCCATTGAAGCTAGATACATTGTTTACTGGTTCGGTGAGTGCTTCTTCTTCGATGGTTTCTTGGTTGTTGCTTGTTGTTGCTTCGCTCGCGATTCGACCTGTGCTTCTGCATTTCATTGTTTCAGAGTAAGTTTAGATGCCATAGTTTCATTTTGTATTCCTTGTTTGTTGTTCAGTGTTTGAAGTTTTCAAGTAGAATGTTTTCTTATTTGCAGTTTCATGTTCCTTGTATATTTCTGGTTCCTTCTGTGCTTGGGGTGTAGTTTCGTAATCATTGGAGATACATATATATTGTTCACTGGCTCAGTGGTTCTTGCTGGTTCGTTGGTTTATGGGTTGCTGGTTCAATTTGTTTCTCTGGGGTTTGCGCTTTGGGGCCTTGGGGGTGCAGTTCAACTTGTTAGTTCTTCCTTGCCGGTTTGTTCCTTGTTATTTTCTTTTATTTGATTCGACCTTGCAGGGTTGGGGTGTTGTGGCAGTTGTTGGAGCTTTTTTTTTTTCTTTTTTTTTGGATTGTTATTGTTTATTTGGGGCGCTTTACGGTGTTTAGTCCGTGCACCCACGAGTCGACATGCAATTGTGTTATTTTCCTTGTTTTCCAAGGCTGATATCTATTATTCTGTGAGATTTTACTGTTGCTCCAGTCCTGCCATGAAAGAAAACAGTTGGATGCAAAATTGTGTGAGGATTGCATGTGAAGTTACAATATCCACTATTTTTTTGTTGGAATAAAGCATATGTATGCAGGCTATATTTATAAACCATGTATGGTCATATGTGCGGGTATGACATTGCATGTTCTTTCTCCTCTACATAGACTGGTGTGCGCACGATACAATTTGTGTTGTGCTTGAGATATGATATGTGCAACAAAGATTCTGCAAGATTATATTTTCATGTCTGGAAGCATGTCTGGGTAGCTTGCCATGAAAAACTGAGAACTTGTATCATGGGCACAATAGTATGTGTAGAGGATAAATAACATGGTTAAAGGGCCTATCTAGATAAATTGCCAGGGAAAACCAGAAATCGTTTAGCTGTGGCCATGCAATTGCGTGATATTTTGTGCCTTGTAATATATTTTGGGCAGGGAAAAATAATCTACACGTTTACATCCATGGATAGAGAAGTGCAAAGGTTTGTGTTTCTTCCTTTCTAGACTGTTCGTTGAGTCAGTTTTGTTCTCTGGTGAATACCCGCTTCCATTGATGTTGATTGAATTCTGTTCGTTCCCACATTGAAAGAAGCAGAGTAGCTGACAAAAAGGAGGGAGTCTTGACTACAGCGGCTGAAGAGGATATAGAAAGGTGGATGCTTGTACTATTGTCTCATATTGTGTTGTTTTGTATTTCATTTATGGTCTGTATATATGTTAAACTATTTTTGTGTCTTCCTATATGGTAAGTTATCTCGGTTACATGTGTCATACTAAGCTAGTTCATGTCCGCTGTGTTTGCGCTGCATTGCTGCATTTAAAGAAACAGAATGGTTGGATAGGACAAAGGACTCTTTGGCGGGTAAATAGATATATTTTATATTTTTTCTAGATATCTATCTTCATACTAACTTGCCTTCATATACATTGCTTCTTCGACGTTGCTGCCTTGGAAAAAAAAGGTTTCTTGGACAAGGAGATGACTTCTTCTGTGCAACAGTAGAGGATTTTGTGCTACAATATTCTAAAAGGTATAGCAAGTGTGTTGGTAAATTAAATATACAAAATGGGCATGGACATATAATATTAGACTTGAAAACGATCACTTCGCAGTAATGGGCCTTTCTGCGCTCCCTATTTCTACTTTTCCTATTATCTATTATCCCTTTTAATTTCTAACTCATCTGCTTAGTGTTCTTTTTGAAAATTCCTTCATGCGTCGGTTGGCGAACTAACTATTTGACATATGTGGTCCTTCTCCTACCATATTCCATAGTTACTGACTTTCTCGATTGCGGGTGCTAGGCTGACAGGTTGAAGATTTCTCGGCTGGATTCCAGGGGTTAGCGATATACAGATTGGCCATGGTGCCCCGCGCTCATGCCCTGTTTACTGTTAAACATTACTTCAGTTAAAAAATTCAGATGCATACAATTTTTCAGTTATTTCGTCGTTCTGATGGACAATATACAGTGCATATGCTTGTTTAGTCCTGATGTTCATCTACACATGATTGCATCAAAAAAAGTTGGACTAGTGACATGACCATGAGCAGTCAGTCATCCCAGACATTGGCAGACCGACAGGGCCAAAGGTAAAGATGCATATGCTTTTCTCTTACTATGTTTACTAAACAGATTTCCTGGGCTGCATATTCATCTATGGCATGGAGGATATGCTGATGCCATTTGCAATTCATGGTTTTAAGCTCGTAAGAGGTATCAAAAAGTATAAGCGAGACGTCGAAAGTGTTGCATGTTCCACAGACTAAGAGGTGTGGTTGCAAAACTGTGGCTCCATAGTTCATAAAAAACTATGCGTGTACTTGTAGCACACTACCATTTACTTTAGTTTTCCTGTTCAAAAAATGTCATCAGGTCTAGAGTTGTAACATCCAAAGTACTGTCAATAGAGGCCTTGAACAACAGCCAAAGTGGAAAAGTGTTCGTCGGGGACATAAGGGTTGTCTATAGCACCTACTTGGACAAGGAAAATAAAAGTAGATCCATTATGCATGCTGAAATAACATACAAGGACACCATGATGACAATGACACTGACTATTCCTTCATAACTTGTCCAGAAACATGCAGAAAAGATATTTCCGCGTAATGGGATATCCATTACAAATTCTAATATATTTCCCAAAAAAGTATATGACCGTGGTGATTGCGATCGAATTATTTCGCCGAAGGAAACAAGCATTGTGGAAAAAATTCTCGTTGTTTGTTCAAAATATCGCTTCGTCTCAAACTCGACTATCAGCCAGCTTGCATAGAGCACTAATATTTACCCAATCAGAACGATTGGGGCTATTGTCACACTGGAGAGAAAATTTGGCTCGCAACACATTCTCCATATAAAGGATGGCGAGTCAGACAACGACAAGGCAATGGTACCACTTTTCATATTCATTTTTTCACTTTACTTTTGCATCTGCATGTATGTCGGATAAGTTACAAAAATATTTCAGTGTTCCATGTTGCAGCTACAATTTTTCGATCCATATTCAGATTTGTTTTCGTCAATAGAACAACAATTGCATAGAGGGCATATTCCACTTATGTTGTTCAAAAATATAACAAAGAAGAGGGATGCTAGAGAGAGGATCTTTCGGACAACCCAAGAAACATTTGTAACAGAGTTGTGAGCATATATAGTAGAGGATAGGAATAAACTAGCTAGCTCTATAACTGTTGTGCATATACATCCACAAAATCATCCTCACTTTGCTTACAAAAATAGCCTTCAACAAATTTTTGCACCTGTTTAATTTTAATTTTTTTAAAGGGGGGGGGTGCAGTTGTGTATTATATTATTCAATGTATTAATCCATTTGATCGCTTTCCCAAGTTGAAGGTATTTTAATTGCATCCAATGTGTACTTGACCCCCTTTGAGCCTGTATGTGCAAACTACAATTCTGTTGCTTCTGCCTCCACTTTAATAAGTGATGATACGATTGATTCTCTGTGATGAGGTGAAAACTTTCCATATATATATGGACATTGCATCAATGTTGTTATCTGAACAGTGGGAAACACAACCATGCATTGTACGGTTATCCAACCTCTGTTACAAAATGTGCTTGCTAAGTTGGCAGAGTTGTCGTATGAAACGTATCCATAGAAAAAGGAAAGTTGTGTGTACATGCTGCGACAACTCTGGATACAGAGAAAATTCATCTTAAATGAGGACAATGCAATTTCTCATATCAGCTGAAGAAGTGGAAAAAATAAAATATATGAAACTTTGGCAGGAAACGAAAAATACGTCATGTGTCTCTGTAATATTTGTTCAACATCCAGATGAATGTTTGTTGCACTTGGTCCATATCTCTGTAATACTCATATATCGCATGGCCCCAGTTATTTCCTACTGGGAACATATATCAGATGCAAGAGAAAATGAATCCGATGACATCTTTTCATTGTATATCAAATTGTTTGGTGCAAAGGTCGATGGGTTCTGCTCTATGGAAGCTTCTGGAAACTTGCTTGTGGCCTGTTTAAAGTATTGTTGGTTCTTGGTTATCTGCTTTGTCTGTCAATCTATATACCGTGGAACTTGAACTGTTCTTTAGAGGACACAAAACAATATAATTGATTTTTTTAGACAACTAGCACGCAGATGCGCTTGATAATTTCTATGGCGTTGTGATGCAATTGTACTATGTGGCCTGCTTTAGCAGATTTCCTTGATCGATGAACTTGATAAAATTATTGTTCTGAAATAATTTGAAATCAACAAATATATATTGTGTGAAGAGAAATTGTCCTATCATACCAACAAGAGGCTCTTAAAGTTCAAATTGGTCGTTTTTTTTCCATTTTTGCTTAGTTGTTGAACTTGGTAAAATTAATATCCTGGAATAATTTGAATGAACGAATAATAGTTAATATTAATCATTTAGTATTTGAAAATAATGTTTTTAGATAAAGTTAGAAAGGATGAGTATCCCTAAACAATTTCAATTTTGAACCCGCCAAAATTTGGTCCTTGTTGTTTTCTTTTGTTTGATTCGGCCTTCCAGGGTTGGGGTGCAGCGACGGTTGTTGGATATTTTCTTTTTTCCTTTTTTTTGGATTATTCTTGTTTATTTGGGAAACTTTATAGTGTTTAGCCCCTGCACCCACGGGTCTGCATGAAGTTGTGTTATTTTCCATGTCTGTCGAGGCCAATATCTGTTATTCTTTGAGATTTTGTTGTTGGTCCAGTCCTGCCATGAAAGAAAATAGTTGCATGCAAAATTGTTAGAGGATTGCACGTGAAGTTACAATATTGTTTGTTTCTAAAAGTACATATTTACTATGTATTTCTCATTTCTCCGAAAACCTTTATATGAGTCACCTCACCAAATTGTACAAACTTCCTCATCTAATTAAATTCTACAATATCAAAAATTAATATTAATAATTTAGTATTGAAAATAATGTTTTTAGATATGTTAGATAATTGATAGCGATTAACATCTATAAACAATGGCATTTTTAGATAGTTTATCGGGGTCTCTAGGTGCTATTTGTATGCAACAGAACAATAAAACCTTAATTTTCAGCCCGCTAGGCTGCGAACCTACCATCCAAAAAGTGCCTAAGTGTGAAATAAGGAATCTGCATATGTTGTATAAAATCTCATATCCATACTTTATAAAAGTACATGTTTACTATGTATTGCTCGTTTGTCAGAAAACTTTTATATCAATCGGTCCACCAAAATGGACAAACTTCATCGTCTACTTAAATTCTGCAATATCAATGTGTAATATTAATAATTTAGTATTGAAATTAATGTTTTTAGATATGTTAGGTAGTTTATAAGCATTTCCATTCGTAAAAAATGGAAAATTTGAACCCGCCAGCCCTCGATTCCATCTGTCAATCTGCAGATCGCAGAAGTCCGAGTGTTATTTGGAAGATACAGAACAATGAAAGTGCAATGTTCAGCCAGCTAGGCCGAGAGCCCTCGATCAAAAAAAGTGGCTAAATATCGAATGAGGGATCCACATATGCTCTATAAAATCTCTTGTCAATAGTTTCTAAAAGTACATGTTTACTATGCATTGCTTGTTTGTCGGAAAACTTTTATATCAGTCGCCCGACCAGATTGCAAAAACTTTCGTGTCTAATTAAATTCAGCAATATCAAAATTTAATATTAATAATATAGTATTGAAAATTCTATTTTTAGATATGTTAGATAGTTGATAGGGATTAGCATCTGTAAACAATGACAAACTTGAACCCGCCAGGCTTTAATTCCCTCTGTCAATTTTTTATATCGTGGAACTTCGAGTGCTATTTGGAGAACACAGAACAATGAAACTGCAATGTTGAGACTCATGTCCATATAGGGACTCCGCATATGCTCTATAAAATCTCATGTCCATACTTTATATAGAGACTCATGTCCACAAGTCCGCCTGTTAATTTGTACATCGCGGAAGTCTAGGTGCTATTTGTATATCTCTGCAAGTCCGGCTGATACTCAATTTTCACCCCGCTAGGCCGTGAACCCGCGATCCAAAAAGTGCATGGAGCGCCTATCAATTTGTATATCGCGGAAGTCTAGATGCTATTTGTAGGACACCAAACAATAGATACTTATTTTTCATCCTGCCAGGCCGCGAACCCACGATCCAAAAAGTGTCCAAGTATGGAATGAGGGATCCGAATATGTTCTAGAACAATACAAATGCAACATTCAGCCAAGCAACCCATAGGGCCTCCTATAAATTTGTATATCTCGGAAGTCTAGGTGTTATTTGTAGGACACAAAACAATAGAGACTCTATCTTCAGCCCACCAATTCGCGAACCTGCGATTAAAAAAGTGGCTAAGTATGGAATGAGGGATCCACATATGCTCTATAAAATATCTTGTCCATACTTTATATACAGACTCATCTCCACAAGTCTGGCTATCAATTTGTAAATCGCGGAACTGTAGGTGCTATTTGTAGGACACAAAACAATAGATACTCAATTTTCATCCCGCGGCCCAAAAAGTGCCTGGACCGCCTATCAATTTGTATATTGCAGAAGTGTAGGTGCTATTTGTAGGACATCGAACAATAGATACTTAATTTTCAACCCGCCAGGCCGTGAACGTGCGATCCAAAAATTTCCCAAGTATGGAATGAGGGATCCGCATATGTTCTAGAACAATGCAAATGCGATGTTCAGCCAACCAGCCCTTAGGTCCTTCTGTCAATTTGTATATTGCGGAAGTGTGGGTGTTATTTTTAGGACACAGAACAATAGAGACTTTATTTTCATACCACCAGGCCGCGAACCCACGATAAAAAAGGTGCCTAATAAAATCTCATGTCCATACTTTATATAGAGACTCATCTCCGCAAGTCCGGCTATCAATTTGTAAATCATGGAACTGTAGGTGCTATTTGTAGGACATAGAACAATAGATACTCAATTCTCATCCCGAAACCCAAAAATTGCCTGGACCGTCTGTCAATTTGTATATCACGGAAGTCTAGGTGGGTAAAATCATGAGGTTGGGTAACACTTTCGTGACAATCGGGTCTCCAAAATTTCTAGCGGCAATTTTTCGGCAGAAATATTTTTCGGCCGAAATATTTTTCGGTCGAAAATTTTCACGTGAAATTTAACGGTGCCGTCAAAATTTGTATACAATGTTTTTTGAATGAATTATTTTCCCGTGGTAAGAATATTTCGGCCAAAACGTTTATTTTTAACGGATTTCGTTAAAAACTAGGTTTCAGCCGAAAACTTGAAAATGGGACTGTTTGCAGGAAACTGCAAATTCTCTCCATCTTACTTCATCTTTGGAGGTAGCGGACTCCTACAAATACTCAGAATTTAGTTTGAGAATTGATACCAACATTTTTAAAATTGAATCTACTTTCATTGGATATAATTTGTTTTCATTTTCATTGTTTTTATCTAATTTTATTTAATTTTATAAAAAAATCACTGCATAATTTTTTTAGGTGAGATTATGATTCGGTGAAATGAAAAAACCGTATCTCTAAAAATACACAACGGAAAATTATGAAAAAATTATATTCATAATTGTTAAAATGTTTTCGTCAAAAGGGTATTTATAGATTTTACTTTTAAGTAAAAATTAAGATAGATACATGTTGTAGAAAAACACGTGTTTAAAATATGTACGTTTTCAACTTGGTCAACTTAAAAAAATTCTAGAAATTATAATATTCATCCATTAGATTCAAAATTATAGTCATAATAAAATAGAGTCTCTGTAGATTGTTGCTGTATATTTCATTTCTTAAAAACATAATTTTATTAAAAGATACATTGTTGTGGAAAACAATAACTCATTATCATTCATTTCATATTTAACGAACATACTGTTAAACAATTGTCAAATTGACATATCAAATCTTGATAAAAAAAAATTAAAAAATAGTCATTGGAAAGATAAAAAAATTATTTACAAGTTTTGTTTTTACTGTAAAGTGAAATTCTAAATAAAAAAAATACTTTTGTATGCTAAAAGTTGAAGAACTTGTGAAAATACATTTTTTCTTGTCATAAAAAAAGCAAAAGTGTTACCCAGCTTCATGATTTTACCCAGGTGCTATTTGTAGGACACTAAATAATAGATACTTAATTTTCAGCCCGCCAGGCCGCGAACCCGCGACCCAAAAAGTGCCCAAGTATGGAATGAGGGATCCACATATGTTCTAGAATAATACAAATGCAATATTGAGCCAAGAATCCCGTAGGTCCTCTTGTCAATTTGTATACCGTGGAAGTTTGGGTGTTATTTGTGGGACATGGAACAATAAAGACTTTATTTTTAGCTCACTAGGCCATGAACCCGGGATAAAAAACGTGGCCATGTATGGAATGATGGATCCTCATATGCTCTATAAAATATCATGTCCATAGTTTATATAGATACTCATCTCCGCAAGTCCGACTGTCAATTTGTATATTGCGGAAGTGTAGGTGCTATTTGTAGGACATAGAACAATAGATACTCAATTTTCATCCCGCAAGGTTGCAAACACGCGATCCAAAAAGTGCCCAAGTATGGAATGAGGGATTCGCATATGTTCTATGAAATCTCATGTCCATACTTTATAAAAGTACATGTTTACCATGTATTTCCCATTTGTCGAAATAATTTTATATCACTCGACCCACCAGATTGTACAAACTTTCTCGTCTAATTAAATTTTGAAATATGGATTGTTATCCCCGATTTCTAGGGATAACTAGGAGATCAGGTCTGGAGGCCCACAGGTCCTAGACATGGAGTACCAAGAGTAGGATTGACCTGAGCATGGCCCTGGAGGGCCCATCTTTCTTCTCTTTCATGAGACTTGTCCTGTGAGCAACAACAGCATCCATCACCTTCGGCTTGGACTTGTATCAGAGAAGACTCTTGCTCCATGAGGTAATTGGTCCAGGTATCATGGTATGTGTCATATTTGATCATTATAACCTTTAGATATATGCATCAAATTTCTTTTATTTCTAATGATTGCTTGGATCTTACATTAACCCACTTGACCATGGTTGGGGGGATTGACAGGGTATCCTAGCAAGCTTGCACCCATAGGTTTTGGTTTGCCACTAGGGGGAATTTTGAAGGACCATCATCTGCTCCTATCATATCATCACTTTTTACATCTTATCTCCCACTCATATGTCCCACTCCCCTAGTTTGGGCATTAGGATGATCTGTTTGTGGGGTTGCACCTTATCTCGTGGGAAGAAGGGGCTAAAGGCCCAGAAGGTAAAAGTAGCTGGTAAAAGATAAAAGCCATAAAAATGAAACCTAGAGATGCCTCGCCCAGGGATCCCCGAGAAGGCAATAAAAATCCTCTTAGCAAGAAACAAGAGGGACCCTAATAAATAATAAAATAATACCTAGCCAAGAGGATATGGGGTCTCATCACGAGCCATCCTATTACATTCATGGGTACCTAGCAGTATGACATTGCCATTATCTGGTCACCACGCCAGGGTAGTGACCTTTGGTTGCATGGCCATGGGAAAGGGGGTCTCATCACGAGCCAACCTTATCATTTTTGTGAAAGTGCTTGTGGGTAACATTGTTAGCTATGGTCACCACGCRAAGGCAGTGTCCTCTAGTTGGACCTTAGAATAAAAGAGAAAAAGAAATAAAGAAAAGAAAGAATAAATTCAATAAAGGTCTTGGAAAGAATTGCATCCATGACGGGTACAACTCACCTTCTACAAAGGCACCCACAGGTAACCTCATGCATCCCTSTCTCTCACTCTACCCGTATGTTTGGACATCCTTTGACCACATCACCTCATTTTACATGGCTTGGATGGTACCCTCTAGATACTTTCTTTTTCTTATGGATGCTAGCCCAATAGGGTATTTTGTCTTTCTCTTTGGCTTTGTATTATAGGTCATTTTAATGTCTTTGAGCTATTGAATGATATATCAGGGGTTTTATGCATGTATTTGATAAAATTAATGATGAAATGTGATTGACATAGCTATGATCCTTGTGACTAATGAGCCCATGGAGGGTGAAGTTTTTGATGTGAAGGACCATGCCCGACGGACACATACTAGTTGGACCGGTACACATGGGGAGATGATTAGTTCGGACCTCCATGGGGCTGAAGAGCCCATCAGATGGTTGCTGGCACCCCATCAGTGGTAGAGACAGGACAATGATTGGTTGAGCCTTTGCACATAAAAACAAGAAGGACGTTCCACCTAGGACACTTTGGCTGAGCCAACCTAGGGTGGTTGACCCACTTCAGATGAAACATTTTCCTTTTGATGACGAGGACGTCACCCAGGAGGTCTTGACATCTTCTTGAGCGTGAGGCATTTTGATAGGATGGTTGGCACGTGTGCCAGCTTGGAGGAGCCCGAAAAGGGCTAATGTTTGACTTCTGGATGATAGACTAGCCCCAAAAGGGCCTAACGTCTCCCTCAGAGGGGCTTGAAATCTCACTTTTGCTCATTCATGTCATTTACTTAGCAGTTAATGTAAAAACAGTATGATTTTGGTTATTAGCCTTGTCGGTTATTTTTAATGACCTAATTTTAAATTAAAGGTCATGAGATGCTATATATTGAGGATGTTTTTCCCTCATTTGAACATAACACAACAACTCACACTTGTGGGGTCTGATTTTTTGTGCCCTAGTTTGGGTATTTGGTCTTTTAAAGGAGCCGCACTTGTTGATGGAAGGATTTTGTTGGCATATTTTGGCATTTCTCTTGAGGAAGGTTTACAACTAGGGTTTTCACATGTTTTTCTTCATGATATGTAAGTGTTTTTCCTGCAAAACTTCTTGATTGAATGGTTGTAGGTTAGTATTCTTGCATTTACTTATAAATTTGCTCATTTTAAAGCCCTAGGTGATAAGCACACAAGTAGGTCCTTGTCTCATGTCCACTTAGAGAGAAATTTTCAGCCATTGAAGAAGGAAGAAAGAGCCTAGCCTTTGCTATACTCTTCTCACATCTTCCCTTAAAGCTAGCTTTGATTTTAAAGGTTAAAAGGAGGGTGACGTCCTAGGCCTAGGTTATCTACACCTAGTGCCATCCATATTCTAGGGTTTTAGTGATAAAGCCTTGCTATTGCAACACTCTCCCTCATTAAATCCTCTTGTTTTAATTCTTTTCCTTTGCTATCCATTTTTCCAAGTTTGACCTAAAGAAGGAGGAAAGAGCACGAGGCCTTGCTTAAGCAACACCAGAGTGAGCCTCTTTCCCCTAGGGTTTTGATTCTAGGGCCCTACCATTGCAGCACTCTAGAACCCTTCCCTCTTGTCTTTAGCCTATTACTCCTTCAACCTTGTGTCCTCTCCTTGAATTACTCCATATACCCTTAGGCACTGATCTTAGACACACAACATTGAAGTCCTAGTGTCCAAAACAACTCTCAAAACTTTAAATTTTGAAACCCTAACTAACTAACTAACCCTAACTAGGCTGACGTCACACTTGAATAATCCATCTTGATGCAACACCTTTTGATTATAAGAAATTAGGTGATGATTTGAAGCATTTATTGAGTAAAGTATTGGTTGGATACATTGTTGGCTTTATCATCTTGATAGTTATTGATAAATTGATGCTTTTCCATAGCTAATTGACAAAACATTGACCTCATTGATATATATTGTTTTACATTGCTTATTTATTGATATCAGATAGTCATATGAAGTACTAACCCACTGAATTATAGCCTGCATATATTCTTTATTGTTGTCTTGTCCTGGGCAGGTGTTCTCTTTGGGCATACACTTCTTTATTGGTTGATTAGCCGAACTTTCGGATCTTGGTGGTAACCTGTGAGGAGGAAACTCTGACCTTGACTTTATACCWTAGCCTCTTCAAAACCCAAGGTTACAAGGGACGTCTCCCTTGGGTTAACCTCCCTAAATAGAAAGAGCCTCCCCATTGTGGTGACATTGGGTRGGKAAGGTTCTTGTTATGCCAGTTTGGCCTCCATCCTTTAGCCTTTAAACTAAACTACAAACTGTGTGATAACATGGACCAACCAACTTRCAAGTCCACCTGTCAATTTGTATATCACAAAAGTGTAGGTGCTATTTGTAGGACATAGAACAATAGAGGCTCAGTTTTCATCCCACCAGTCTGAGAACCCGCAATCGAAAAAGTGCCTAAGGATGGAATGAGGTATATGCATATTCTCTATAAAATCTCGTGTCCATAATTTATAAAAGTGCGTGTTTACTATGTTTATTGATAATATGTTATAAATTATCAATATGTAATATTAATAATTTAGTATTGAAAATAATGTTTTTATATATGTTAGATAGTTCATAGGGATTGCGATCCATAAACAATGGCAATCTTGAACACGCCATCCCTCGATTCCATCTATCAATCTGTCTTTCGCGGAACTCTGAGTGCTATTTGGAGGACATGGAACAATGAAAGTGCAATGTTGAGCTAGCTAGCCCACAGGTCCACTTTTCAATTTACAATTTCTGCGACATACAAATTGATGACTGATATCTTTCACTGAGATACAATATGACCATTGACCCTTCACCTCTCCTGGGTATATCTTTTGTCATTTTTCTTTTGTAACTCGCCCGACCGTTTTCCATACTTTGGTATTTCTTGGAATCTGTTTCCCCATCACCATTGCTTTCATGCTTGTTTCTAGATATGCAATAATTAATCTTTAATGCTAGTAGCCATCGTGTAGGAAACATTAATATTGTCATTAATGTACGGAAATCCAGAGAACATTTGTCATTACTACGAATTAAACTAAGATTTGCGCACAACTATGTTATCCTTTCCAAGTATTCATTTCAATGGCAATGCAATCTTCTTTTTTTGTGTGTCAACGGGTTGGAGCTTTTAATAAATTTATAATTCTTAATCTCTTTTCACCGTCACCGCCACCTTCGCACTTTTTTCTAATTGTGCAATTACTGAGTTGTGATGGTGACAACTTATTCCTCACAAACAATGGAAATTTTCATTGATCGACGAAAGGCTCGAGGAGATATTCTATTGATACACATTAAACCATAATTTGCGGAGGGTTATATTATGTCTCCCCGATTTTCATTTCAAACATTGTCTTGAGCAAACAAAAATTATTAATAATTTCTGGCGGCAGTTCTATCCACACACACAAAACACATTGGGGAATAATGGCCAAACGTTCCATTATTCCAGGGCATATTCTTACTATTCATCTCCCTTCGCCCAGGAGAAAAAAAGGAAATGGTTCCTTGGTACACCGAGAGATATATTTCAAGGAAAAAAATTCCATCGCAACTTTGGCTACTCAGAGAACCTTCCCAGTTGGATTCATGCCTGTCATAGAAGTTAATGCCATGAATTCCGAGCCAGATGAAGATGATCTGATAGACGATGATACGACAATGGATGATGGCAATGAAAATAATCCTCCCACTCCTATGCCCAAATTGAAATGAACCATAACAAACAGAGCTTCCCGGATCGGTGATGGCGGTCATGACAACACCAAAAGGAGTTTCATAAAAGAAACCAACGGTAAACGCAACAACCACTTTGCAGCATGAAAGTAGGAATTCCAGACTTCCAAATTAGTTTGTTCTGGGTGGAAGAGTTTCACTATAAAGCAATGATATGTTGATGCTCCTAGAGATATATTTCAAGCTGAAAAATTATTGATTAACATCTTCGGGAATCAGGTCCAAAACACTCACTGTTGCAAGGCATTTCCCTACTAGTCATCTCCTTTTGCATAGAATGGACTAATTTAGACCTCTGGAATTGCATATGCAAGTTGTGCTATTGAATTGTTTTGGACTATCCAGAGGCAGTTTTAGCTAACGACTATTCCACTTTCCCTGCAACCATTTACGTGTTTCATACTGCGGATAACGTGCCTCTGTTTGTCGCAGATACCTTCAATGTTTTGGCYTGAAGAACTAGGTCCAATTTCTAAGGATATATGTACAATACTTGGTGTTTTTMTTATTTTTTTAAATGGATTTGCTATTAATTTTTTTTTCCTTCGAMTCTTTGTTGCTACCTCTTTTCTGGGTTTAACACATATTCTAACTTGCGTGGTTCAGTGCTCTCGTACTTCTTCGATATTGTGTTTACTAATACCAATGTACAATGTTGCAGAAAAATCGTTATTCTTGTTTCTAGACATGCAATTATTAAGTTTTAATGCTAACAACCCATTATGCAAGAAGTTTAATACTTGAATTAATATGTTTCACCCATGGAAGAAATGAACAACACAATTACACCCACACATTCCAATAAAATATAATCTTCAACAAAGCATTTGCTGGCAATTAGTAGAATATGAATTTTAGTAGTTAAGTTAATATGTTACAATCATGGAAGAATGTATCAAGAATATAGTTACATGCAGAGGTTGCAATAAAATCTAATCTTGAACAACACATTTGCTGACAATTAGTAGAACATCATGGTTTTGCAACAATGGGGCTTCCTTGAAACCGATTCACGCTTACCAAAATATCCTTCCGCCTTTCTATTTTCCCACTCTTTTATTCCCTCTAGTTTCTCTTCCTAGTTACTTAATCATTTTTTCCTGAAAAATGTCTTTCTCCATAGCTTCGCGGATTCACGCCTTTCCAACCACTGCTTCCCCTTTCTTTAAATTGACCCTCTATTGTTCCTTGTCCCACAACTGACACCCAGAGTTATGTGATATACAAATTGACAGGTGGACTTGCGCGGTGGTCGGGTCAACATTGCACTTCTACTTTTACGTGACCTCCAAATAACATTCGGAGCTCTGCGATATACAAATTGATAGATATACAAACTTGCAATCCTTCTTATATCATACCCTCTTTGGTATTACAGTCCCCATTTTGAAGCCCATTTGTCCGCTTTCCATACTTYGCCATTTGTTCAAATTTCTTTGGTGGATCGTCGGTTTGGAAGGTTGACAAAATATTCATTTCGTAGTCGTTGTTTCCTGTGCCTGTGCCCCTTTCATATTAGAAGTTAGAAATTATATATAAKATCTTATTGCTACACATGCAATTAGCAATTTCCCTATTCCATACTTAGCCACTTTTCTGAAATTCCGTAAATATACAAACCAGTCGTTGAACTGCCCCATCACAATCTCTTCCGTTTTACACATTTTGCACTCGAAAGTTTTGAAACATAAAATTTCACCGTGCAACACTCTGCTATCCTGACTATCCCCATAACTCTTTTTTGAATGTCGTCTAATCGCTTTTCAGATCTTGCCATTCTTTCCTTGCTCTTCATTGTCTCTATCACCTTCGCACTTGTCTATAATAAAAGAAAAAAAAAAATATATATATATATATATACCTATCTTGTTTCTAAATATGGAATTACTGGCATTTAATTCTAACAGGTCATCATGCAGAAATGATATAGATTGTCATTCATGGGCAAAAGGCTCGAGGACATCTCGTATTGATGCGCATTAAACCAAAATTTGCGGGGGAATTATATTATTCCTTCGGACGGTTCATTTCAAAATAATGAAATCCCGTTCACACGGCGTGGCCTTCGTACATTCACAAAACCACCATTCCTTAATTGCTCTTAGTTGTACCCACCACCTTCGCACTTCTAAATATGCAATAAATAAAATTTACTGCTAACAGTTCATCATGCACCACCAATACAAATTTTCATTAATCAATGAAAGGCTTGAGGAGCTTTCCCATTCATAAGAATTCAACCAATATTTAGTGAAAAGTTATATTATCGGCTCTAACTGTTCATTTAAACCATCATCTACAACAAAATAATATTCTCATAAACCTATGGCATCAACTCGACAACAGTTTTATGGAGATACAATGAACATCTTCGACCGCGAGGACTAGAACTGCCACTGGTCCAAGTCATTTTCTTACTACTCAACCTCTGTCGTAGAGAACCAAGTAATTTGGACCTCAGGGATTTCCCATGCAGGTTGTTTCCATGAGGTTTTTGACTGTATGGACCTAATCTCTTTGTGCGCCGATAAATATATTGCAGAGAAAAGAATTATTCCACTGCATGACTGCTCTTCTGTTTCTTTGTCACCTCAGGTCTTCCGCCAGATGCTGAAATTGTTGGAGCCAACATTGACATTCAAAGGAGAGGATTGCAAACAGTTCATAGCAAAGCATAATAACGGATTAGACCTCTTACCCCTTTTTTTTCAAAACCTGAATCTAGTTCCTGAAGATATTACAAGCATCCAGGTTAGTTCATTTAGAAATCCATTTCGCGAAATTGCCTAGCTGTTTACAAGAATAACGGGACAGGAGTTCACAGGTATTGTTTCCCGCATGGCTCTTTATATTTTGTATTTCATAGTCAATGAACAAGCCATTTTTTATTGGGGTAGGTTAATTTCCTATAAAATCTCTTCCCAATTGTCAAGCTACAAAAGGAAAAAGAAATTTTATATGTCATCCTATTTATTTTTGCAATAGCACATTCATGTCGGTTTCCGCAACTATCTCTGCACAAGAATGTCAACTACAAATTCCAACCAGTAACATTATGGTATCAAGCCTTGTGGAAGCACAAGGCTTTCTTTATGAGGTTTTTAATGTTTTCATGTATGTTTTCAAAGTTCTGTTATTAGGAGAAGATCCCCACATATCTAAAAAGGCAACTAGTTTTTTGGACAAAAAGGGGAGAGTCGAACATTTGGATAATTATACTGTCATAAGAATTTTTGTCTCCACGGAAAAAAACTGCTCTCCTTCCATGTCACATTACAGAAATAATGTTTGTTGCAGAAGTAGCACGTCAATACAGCTACTGGTTCCATCTGTTCCAAAGGAAGAAAAAAAAATAGTTCATTCCTTTGCCTTGGAAAGTAGGGGAGTTCGTGTTGAAAAACGTCAACAAAATTGATGATTTCGTAGCACATTTTAGCATGTCCAACCTCATATATGCTGAAGACATAAGAGGATTTGACCCCTATGATATTTTTAGAAAACATTTACAAAAACTTGGCCTCGACGATTGTTTTGTAAATAAACACCTGCCCAAAAACAGAGACAGTAGCGACAACGGTCCTGCCTCTGATGCCAGTGACGTACAGACAGTGCAAAGTTGCACGAAATTGTACACGCAATAGGGGAAAGGCCCCAGTGACAAGAGTGTTCAATCCGCAAATACCACTCCAAAAAGTACGACATCCCGGAGCATCGCTCCAACGTCCCATCACAGCAACAAATAAATCTAGAGTTCCTCAAACAAAGGAGGAGATAACGACCCTCCTCACTCTAAAATTGATAGTTCTCACAAGCTTCTAGTAGAGAAGAAGAGAAAAAAAAATGGGGCATGCAGAAGAGATGGAAATTCAGAGTGAGAACATGGAACTTGACATTTATCTGGATACCATGTTCCCCTTCCTTGATCAGCCCGGAGACGTCATCCACCATAGCCATCCAATGGACATATCCGTTACCCAAAATTTTGACATAGATGAATCCTTTGTGTTTCAAAGCGCTGTTTTTTATAGCCGAAACAAAAAATTGATAATTGAGAAAACAAATGTTAAAAATAAGAAAGGAAAATATCGTTCAGAGGTTGACATTGCCAACATGCGGCCGTTCCAAATCTGTCAACTTCACACCGCGATCAGACAAGCGTTTCATAATTCCATTGGAGGCATCGAGACCAAGAATGCCAAATTGAAGGAGCAAGTCAAGGAATTGGAAGACGCTTTTATTCCTATGTCATTACTTGTCGATCCTTTGGCAATAGCCATGCCTGGCACCCCTGCACCCAATGTAAAAACATCATCCACGCTGCTTGCATCCTGTAAAGGATATGTGGAGAAAAATATCAAAAAAAGAATGGAAATGGTTACCGAGGAATGGAAAATATCAAAAACCATCACTTCGCTTGGAATGAGGGCACATAGCTTGATCGAGATTTTGCAGGCTGAATTAAAAGATGAAGAAAATTTCTTTTTAAAAATGGCCATCCCTTTTGGCAAGATTGTCAACAATATGACATAAACAAAAATAAGAGAAGAAGATCTTCCATCCAAAAACCGTATCGGCCATGTTATCCCCGATATCTAGGGATAACTAGGAGATCATGTCTTCAGGCCCACATGGTCCTAGACATGGAGTACCGAGAGCAGGATTGACTTAAACATGGCCCTGGAGGGCCCATATTTCTTCTTCTTCACTAGACTTGTCCTGTCAGCAGTAGCAGCTTCCATCACCACCGGCGTGGGCCTGCATCGGAGAGGACTCTTGCTCCATGAGGTAATTGGTCCGAGGTATCATGGTATGTGTCATATTTGATTGTTATAACCTTCTTATATATGCATTAGGTTCCTTTCATT
>JASDQU010817480.1:44351-69103 GCA_032191745.1 Picea mariana
AGTTGAGTGACTGGTTTTTATATTTGCAGAATTCCACCAAAGTGGCTAAGTATGGAACAGGGAAATTGCTAATTGCATACGTGGCAATAAGATCGTATATATAATTTCCAACTGCTAATTGCAAAGGGGCGCGGATACATGAAACAACGACTACGAACAAAATATTTCTTCAACCTGCCAAACCGACGATTCTCCAAAGAAATTCGAACAAATGGCAAAGTATGGAAAGAGGATAGACGGGCTTCAAAATGGGGTGACAATAGTTCCACTAAATATGCAAGGACCCGACGGTTAAATTGTATTTCTCGAAAGTTTTCAGTGCAAAAATGTGCATCACAGAAAAGGGCATGATAGGTGGACCGTAATACGGAAAAGCGTATGATCTAAGAACAATTGCAATTTTGAATATCTGTCAATTTGTATATGCTGGAGCTCTGAATGTTGTTTGGAGGTCATGGAAAAGTAGAATTGCAATGTTGGCCCAACCAGCACGCAAGTTTGCCTGTCAATTTGTATATGGTGGAACTCTGGGTGCCAGTTGTGGGACAGGGAATAGTAGATGGTCAATTTAAAGAAAGGGGAAGCGGTTGTTGGAAACACAAACGTGTGAATTCGTGAAGCTGCGGACCAACGCATTGTTGGGAAAAAAACGATTAAGTAACCAGGAAGAGAAACTAGAGGGAATAAAAGAGTGGGAAAAAAGAGAGGCAGAAGGAAATTTTCGTAAACCCGAATTGGTTTCAAAGAAGCGCCATCGTTGCAAAACCATAATCTACTAATTGTCAGTAAATGCATTGTTGAAGATTACATACATTTTATTGCAACGTATGCCTGCAACTATGTTCTTGATACATTATTCCATGACTGTAACATATCAACTTAACCACTAAATTTCCTTTTCTACTAATTGCCAACAAATGCTTTGTGGAAGATTAGATTTTATTGGAACGTTTGCGTGTAACTGTGTTCTTCATACATTCTACCATCAGTGCAACATATTAACTCAAATATTAAAGTTATTGCATTATGGGATGTTAGCATTAAAACTTAATAATTGCATGTCTAGAAACAAGAACAACGATTTTGCTGCAACATTGTACATTGGTATTAGTAAACACAAGATTGAATAAGTACGAGAGCATCGAACCATGCCAATTAGAAAATGCATTAAACCTAGAAAAGAGGCAGCAAAAAAGAGTGCAAGGCAATTTTTTTTTAATAGCAAATCCATTTAAAATAAAAAAATAAGAAAAACACCGAGTATTGTACATCTATGATTAGAAATTGGACCTAGTTCTTCGGGCCAAAACATTGAAGGCACCTGCGATAAACACAGGCATGGGTTCTGCAATCTACAAGATCCTTGGAGTTTTCTCGTCGATGAATCATCCTCTGCTGAAATTTATATTTTTCAGAAGATTTTCCTCATAAATATGAAAAAAATGGTTGCAAGGCAAGTGGAATAGCCCTTAGCTGAAACCGCCTCTGCATAGTCCAAAACAATTCAGTAGCACAACTTGCATGTGCAATTGCAGAGGCCCAAATTAGTCCATTCTGGGAAGAAGGAGATGGCTAGTAGGAAAATGCGTGGCACGAGTGAGAGTTTTGGACCTGATGTCCGAAAATGTTAAACACTATTTTTTTGGCTTGAAATATATCTTTGGGAGCATCAACATATCATTGCTTTACACTGAAACTCTTCTGCCCAGAATAGACTAATTTGGAACTCTGGAATTCCTACTTTCGCGGTGCAAAGTGGTTGTTGCGTTCATAATCAGTTTCTTTTCTGAAACTCCTTTTGGTGTTGTCATGACTACGATCACCGAGACGGGAAGGTCCGTTCATTATGGTTGATTTCAATTTGGGCGCAGGAGTGGGAAGATTCTCTGCATTGCCATCATCCATTTCCATATCATCGTCCATAAGATCATATTCTTTCATCTCATAATTCATGGCATCAACTTCTGGGATAGAAATGACTGCAAATGGGTAGGTTCTCTAACCATCCGGGGTTGAGATGGAAAATTTTGGCTTGAAATATATCTCTCGGTGTACCAAGGGACCATCTCATTTTTTGCTGCTGGGTGGAGGGAGATGAATAGTAACAATATGCTCTAGAATAGTGGAACCTCTGGCCATTATGCCCCAATGTGTTTAATGTGTGTGGAGAGAACTACTGGCAGAAGTTATTTAGAATTTATGTTTGGTCGAGATGATGTTTGAAATGAAAATCGGGGAGGGATAATATAAGCCTCCGCAAATTATGGTTTAATGCATATCAATGGAATATCTCCTTGAGCCTTTCGTTGATCAATGATAATTTCCAGGGTTCGTGCAGAATGAGATGTGACCATCACAGCTCACTAATTGCACAATTAGAAAAAAGTGCGAACATGGTAGTGACGATGAAAAGAGATTAAGAATAAGAAATTTCTTAATAGCACCAACCCGTCGGCACACAAAAAAAAATATTGCGTGGCCTTTGAAATGAATACTTGGAAAGGATAACATGCTTATGGGAAAATCTTAGTTTAATTCGTACTAATGACAAATCTTCTCTGGACTTCTGGACATTAATGAAAGTTTTAACGGTTGTTGTAGGATGGATACTAGCATTAAATCTTAATTATTGCGTATCTGGAAACAAGTACGAAGGTAGCAACAATGGAGAAACCGATTCCAAGAAATACCAAAGTATGAAAAGCAGTCGGGCGAAGATATACCTAGGACATGTGAACGACCGATGGTTCTTGGCTTGGTGGGTTGAAAATTGAGCCTCTATTGTTACGTGTCCTACAAATAGCACCTGCACTTCCGCGATATACAAATTGAGAGGCGGACTTGTGGGTTGGTTGGTTCAACATTGCATTTTTTTTGTCCTTAGCAATTCCATATTAATTCCATAATTAGCCACTTTTTTGGATTTGGGGTTCTCGGGTTGGCAGGCAAAAAATCGGGCATCTATTATTCCGTGCTCTACAAATAATAGTGACAGTTCCGCGATATACAAATTCAGAACCTAACCTGTGCTAAATTATTACTTTTAAATATTTATATTACATAATTTAATTATATGAGAAAGTTTGCACACTCTAGTCGACCGAGTGATATAAAAGTATTTCGACAAACGAGCCATATAAAAAAGAGTCATTCCATACTTAGGCAGTTTTTTGATCGTGGGTTGGTGGCCTCGCGGGCTGAAAAAAGAGTCTCTATTGTTATGTGTCCTACAAATAGCACCCATATTTCCATGGTATACAAATTGACAGGAGGACCTACGGGCTACTTGGCTGAACATTGCATTTGATCGCGGGTTCGCGACCTGGCGGGCTGAAAATTAAGTATCTATTGTTCCGTGTCCTACAATTAGCACCTACAGTTCTGCGATATACAAATTCACATGCGAACTTGTGGATAGTTTCTATATAAATTATGGAATGAGATTTTGTACAACATATGCGGATCCCTCATTCCATACTTAGGCAGTTTTTGGATCGTGGGCTTGCGGTCTGGCGGGCCAAAACGAGAGTCTCTATTGTTATGTCTCCTACAAATAACACCCAAAATTTCACGATATACAAATTGATAGCGTTCTAGAACATATGCGAATCGCTTATTCCATACTTGGGCACTTTTTGGATCGCGGGTTCGTGACCTAGCAGGCTGAAAATTAAGTATCTATTGTTTTGTGTCCTACAAATAGCACCTAGACTTCCATGTCCTACAAATAGCACCTAGAATTATGCGATATACAAATTCACACGCGGACTTGTGGACATAGTCTATATAAAGTATGGAATGAGATTTTATACAGCAAATGCGGATCCCTCATTCCATACTTAGGCATTTTTTGGGTCGCCGGCTCGCGGCCTGGCAGGCCGAAAATAGAGTCTTTATTTTTTTGTCTACTACAAATAGCACCCAGACTTCCGCGATATCCAAATTGATAGTGTTTTAGAACATATAAGGATCCCTCATTCCATACTTGAGCACTTTTTGGATCACGGGTTCGGGACCTGGTGGGATGAAAATTAAGTATCTATTGTTCCATGTCCTACAAATAATATCTAGACTTCCGAGATATACAAATTGACATGCGGAATTTTCGACATAGTCTCTATATAAAGTGTGGAATGAGATTCTATACAACATATGCAGATCCCTCATTCCATACTTAGGAATTTTTGGATCGTGGGTTCACATGACGAAAATAAAGTCTCTATTGTTTCATCTCCTACAAATAGAACCCTGAATTTTGCGATATACAAATTGATTGGTGGACTCAAGTTGGCTGGCTGAACATTGCACTTTTATTGTTCCGTAGCGATCCCGTATGAATTTCAAATTTAGCGTTTTTTTTTATTATCGGGGGATCTGGGGCTGGCGAGCTGGAAATTGGGCATCTATTGTTTCTCTCTTTACAAACACATTTTTCTAGAACATATGTGGATCCTTCATTCTATACTTCGACACTTTTTGGATCGCGGGTTCGTGACCTTGTAGGCTGAAAATTAAGTATCTATTGTTCCGTGTCCCACAAATAACACCTAGAATTCCACGATATACAAATTGACATGCGGACTTGTGGACATAGTCTCTAAATAACGTATGGAATGAGATTTTATACAACATATGCGGAGATTCTGTATGAATTTCATACTTAGCAATTTTTTTTTATCAGGAGCTCTAGGGCTTGAGGACTGAAAATTGGGCGTCTATTGTTCCGCGATGTACAAAAAAATTGTTCTAGAACATATGCGGATCCCTCATTCCATACTTGGGCACTTTTTGGATAGCGGTTTCACGACCTGGTAGGTTGAAAATTAAGTATCTATTGTTCTGTTTCCTACAAATAACACCTAGACTTCCACGATATACAAGTTGACATGCGAACTTGTGGACATTGTCTCTATATAAACTATGGAATGAGATTTTATACAACATATGTGGATCCCTCTTTCCATACCTAGGCATTTTTTGGTTCGCGGCCTAGCGGGCTGACAATGGAGTCTCCATTGTTTTGTCTCCTACAAATAACACCTAGACTTTCGCGATATACAAGTGGATAGGTGGACTTGGGTTGGTTGGCTGAACATTGCAGTTTTATTGTCCCGTAGCGATCCGGTATGAATTTCATATCTAGCGATTTTTTTTTATCGGGTTTGTGGGGCTCGCGGGCTGAAAATTGGGCCTCTATTGTTCCACGTTGTACAAACACCAGGCACATCTCCGAGATTTACAAATTGACAAAGGGATCTGTGGGTTGCGTCGCTCAACATTGACGTTTTCATTATTCCTTGTCCTCCGAATAGCCCTTGGAGTTCCGTGATATACAGATTGACAAATGGACTCGAGGGCTGGCGGGTTCAAGTTTTCCATTGTTTACAGATACTAATCCCTATCAACTATCTAACATATCTAAAAACACGATTTTCAATACTAAATTATTAATAATAATTTTTGCTATTGCAGAATTTAGTTAAACGAGAAAGTTTGTACAATCTGGTCGAGCGACTGATATAAAAATTTTCCGACAAACCAGCAATACATAGTAAACATGTACTTTTAGAAAGTATGGACAAGATATTTTATAGAGCATATGCAGATCCCTCGTTCCATACTTGGGCACTTTTTGGATCGCGGGTTCTCGACCTGGCGGGATGAAATTTGAACCTCTTTTGTTTAGTGTCTTGCAAATATCACCCAGGCTTCCGCGATATACAAATTGACAGGTGGACTTGCGGGTTCCACGTCTGGCGGGTTCAAGATTGCAATTGTTTAGAAATGCTCATCCTATCTAACTTCAGCTAAAAACATTATTTTCAGATACTAAAATATTAATATTAACTATTTTTATTGTACAAGTGAATTACATTAAATTATTAAAGGATGTTAAATCGCTTATTTTAAAAAAAATGAAGGAAACAAAAGATTTTTTTTGTAAAATTCTATCACCGCAAGCATAAAAAGGACCAATTTGAAGTTTAAGGCCCTCTTGTTCATATGATAGTACAATTTCACTCCGCACAGTATATATTCGTTGATTTCAAATTATTCCAGGATATTAATTTTACCAAGTTCATCGAATAAGAAAAAATTGCGAAAACAATCATCAATTTGAATTTTAAGAGCCTCTTGTTGGTATGATAGGATAGTTGCACTTCGCACACTATATATTCGTTGATTTCAAATTATTTCACAACAATAATTTGACCAAGTTCATCGATCAAGGAAATTTTCCAAAACAAGTCACATTGTACAATTGTGTCACAACGCCATAGAAATTATCAGGCGGATCTGCATGCCAACTGGTCAAAAAAATTCAACTATATTGTTCCATGTCCTCCAAAGAAGAGTTGGAGTTCCATGGTATACAAATTGACAGACAAACTAGATAACCAAGAACCAACCATAGTTTAAACATTCGAGAAGAAAGTTCCTAGAAGGTTCCATTAAGAAGAACCCATCGACCTTTGCACCAAACAGTTTGATATACAAAGAAAAGACATCGGCGCATTCCTTTTCTCTTGAAATGAACATTCATCTGGATGTTGAACAAATATTACAGAGAGACATGAGGTATTTTTCTTTCCTCCCAAAGTTTGATTTAATTTTTTTTTTTGCTCTTCTTCAACTGATATGCAAAATTGCATTGTCCTCATTTAAGGTGAATTTGCTCTGTGCTACCGCAACATATAGACATTGCTTTCCTTTTTTTGTAAATACGTTTCATACAACAACTTTACCAATTCAGGAAGCACATTTTGTAATAGAGGTTTCCTAACCAAACACTGCACAGTTATGTTTCCCATGGTTCGGATAACACCATTGACGCAATGTCCATAAATATATGGATATTTTTCATCGCATCGCAGACAATCAATCATGTCATCACTTATCAAAGAGGAAGAAGAAGCAGTAGAATGACATATTTCACATACAGGCTCAAAGGGGGTCGAGTACACTTCAACCTGGAAACGCAAGCAAAGGGATTAATACATTGAACAATATAATACACAACTGCATTCCCCCCTCCCCTGTAAAACAAAAAAGAAAAAGTAAACAGGTGTATAAATTTGTTGAAGGTTATTTCTATAAGCAAAGTGAGGATGATTTTGTGGATGTATATGCAAAACAATTGTAGAGCTAGCTAGTTTCTCCAGATCCTTTACTATATCTGCTCGCAACTCTGTTACAAAGGTTTCCTGGGTTGTCCAAAAGATCCTTTCTCTAGCATCCTTCTTCTTTGTTATATTTTTGAACAACATAAGTGGAATCTGCCCTCTATGCAATTGGTGTTCCATTGACGAAAACAAATCTGAATACATATCGAAAAATTGTAGTTGCAACATGGAACAGTGCAATATTTTTGTAACTTATCTGACATATATGCAGATGTGAAAGTTAAGATCAAAACTAAATATGAAATGCGGTACCATTGCCTTGTCGCTTTCCAACTCTCCATCCTTTATATGGAGAATGTGTTGCGACCCAAATTTTCTCTCCGGTGTCACATAAGCCCCAATCGTTCTGATTGGGTAAATATCAGTGCTCTGTGCAAGCTGCCTGATAGTTGAGTTCGGGAGGAAGTGATATTCTGAAAAAATAGAAGGAATTTTTTCCACAATACTTGTTTCGTTGAGAAAAATAATTTGATCTCAATCACCATGGTCATACACTGTTTTGGGCAATACATTATAATTTGTAATGGATATTCTATTACACGGCAATATCTTTTTTGCATGTTTATGGACAAGTTGTGGAGGAATATTCAGTATGACTATCATCATGGCGTCCTTGTCTTTCATATCAGCACGCATAATGGATCTACTTTTGTTTTCCTTGTCCAAGTAGGTGGTATAGAAAACCATTATGTCCCCGATGAACAATTGTCCAGTTTGGTAGTTGTTCAAGCCCTCTATTGACTACTTTGGATGTCACAACTCTAGACCTGATGACATTTTTTGAACAAGAAAACTAAAGTGAATGGTAGTGTGCTACAAGTACACGAGTAGTATTGATGAACTATGGAGCCATAGTTTTGCAACCACACCTCTTGGTTTGCGGAACATGCAACACATTCGACGTTTCACTTGTACTTGTTGATACTTCTTGCGAGTTGGAAACCATGTATTGCAAATGGCATCAACATATCCGCCATGCCATACATGAATATATAGCCCATGAAATTTTTTTGGTAAACATAGTAAGAGAACAACATATGCATATTTACCTTTAGCCTTGTTGGTCTGTTGATGTCTGGGATGGATGACTGCTCATGGCCATCTCCCTAGTCCAACTTTTTCTGATGCAAGCATGTGCAGATGAACATCATGAGTAAACAAATATATGCATTGTATATTGTCCATCGGAAGGACCAAATAATGCATCTTAATTTTTTAACTGGAGAAATGTTTAACAGTAAATAGGGAGTGACCACGGGTCACCATGGCCAATTTGTATATCGCGGACCCCCGGAAGCCAGGGGAGAAATCTTCAACCTGCCAACTTGGCAGCCGCAATTGACAAAGTAGGTAACTATGGAATAAGGTAGAAGTAGGACCACATATGTCAATCCATTAGTCCGCCAACCGACGCACTAGGGAATTTTCAGAAACCACACTAAGCAGATGAATTAGAAAACAAATGGGATAATAGAAAATGGAAAAAGTAGAAACAGGGAGTGCAAAAAGGCCCATTACTGTGAATTCATCGTTTTCAATTTTAATATTATATGATGCCTCCTGGTTTGTATATTTAATTTACCGGCACAGTTCGTATACCTTTTAGAATATTGTACCACAGAACCCTTTGCTGCTACATAGAAGAATTAATCTCCCTATCCAAGAAACCTGTTTTTTCCAAGACAACAACGTCGAATATGCAATTGAGACGAAGGCAAGTTAGTATGAAAATAAACATCTAAAAGACAAAGAAAAAGGTCTATTTACCCTCCAAAGAGTCCTTCGTTCTGTCCAACGATTTTGTTTCTTTAAATGTAGCAATGCAACGCAAACACAATAGACATAAACTAGCTTAGTATGCAGGAAGGAACATATGTAACCAAGATAACTTACCATGTAAGAAGGAACGCAACTAGCTTAACACATATACAAACCATAAATGAAATACAAAACAACGCAATATGAAACAACAGTACAAGCATGCACCTTTCTATATCCTCTTTAACCGATGCAGTCAAGACTCCCTCCTTTTCTCCAACTACTTTGTTTGTTTCAATGTGGGAACCCACAAAATTCAATGTACATCAATGGAAGCTGGTGTTCACTGGGGAACAAGAAATATGTACATACAAAAAAACCGACTCAACGAATAGTTTATAAAGGCAGAAACATGAACCTTTCCTTTTCTCTATCCATTGGTGTAAACATCTAGATTTTTTTTCCCTGGCCAAAATATATTACAAGGAAGAAAATATCACACAATTGCATGGCTGTAGCTAAACGATTTCTGGTTTTCCCTGGAAATTCATCCAGATATGCCCTTTAACCATGTTCTTTATCCTCTACACAGACTGTTGTGCCCACGTTACAAGTTTTTAGTTTTCCATGGAAAACTACCCATACATGCTTCCATACATGAAAATATAATCTTGAAGAATCTTTGTTGCACATATCATATCTCAAGCACAACACAAATTGTATCGTGCACACTCCAGTCTATGTAGAGGAGAAAGAACATGTCATGTCTTATCTGCACATCTGACCATACATGGTATATAAATGTAGGTTGCATACATATTCTTTATCCCCCCCAAAAAACAACGGATATTGTAACTTCACATGTAATCCTCCAACATTTTTGTATGCAACTATTTTCTTTCATGGCAAGACTCGAGCCCTAGGAAAATCTCACCAAAATACAGATAACGACCTTTGCAAAAATGGAAAATAACACAACTGCAGATTGACTGGTGGGTGCAGGGGTTGAACACCGTAAAGCACCCCAAAAAAACAATAACAATCCAAAAAAAAAAAGAAAAAAGAAAAGCTCCAACCACCGCCGCTGCACCCCAACCCTGCAAGGCCGAATCAAAGAAAATAAACTAGCAAGGACCAAACCAGCGAGAAAGAACAAAGAGGCCAAACTACACCCCCAGGGCCCCAAAGCACAAGCCCCAGGCAAACAAACAGAACCAGCAACCTAGGAACCAATGAACCAACAAAATCCACTGACTCAGTGAACAACATATGTATCTCCAATGATTACCAAGCTGCAGCTGAAGCAGGAAAGGAACCGAAAACATACAAGGAACATTTGACTACAAATAAGAAAACATTCTTACATGCAAACTGCAAACAATGAACAAAAAACAAGGAATACAAAATGAAACTATGGCATCGAAACTTACTCCGAAACGATGAAATGTAGAAGCGCAGGTCGAATCACGAGCGAAACAAAAAACAACAACCGAGAAACCAATGAATAAGAACCACTCAGCTAACTAGTAAACAATGTATCTAGCTTCAATGATTATGAGGATGAAACATACAATGGTAGCACCCGACAAACCAGCAAAGAAGAAGCAGTCACCAAACCAGTAAACAATGTATGTAGCTTCAATGGTAGAACAAGGATGAAACATACAATGGCTATTGAACTGGCATGTACTCCGAGAACCATATTTACATAAACATGTAAGACTCTCAAGTTGTCTAAGGACCTCACGGTATGTAAACATTTAAGCTGTCAGGGGTGTTGGAGAACGTCGCGTCATGTAAACATTTACGCTGTCAGGCCTATTCAGGTATCTCAGAATAAGTGTCAATAAATTTAAGGAAATATACAAAGCTTGGATATGAAAACATTTCAATATGCTTAGTACATATCAAAACTGACAGATGTATTCGGGTAGCAGAAAATGATAATACAAACATTTGAACTAATGGTAGCATTAATCGACCTTCAAGAAATATACAAGAAAACTATATGATTAAAACATACTGTCTACTAGAAAAAGTTTGGATATGTTGCCATATACTGCATTGGGAATAGTGAAGCCAGCAATAAGACCTCCAATCTCTTAGCCAATCAGATCAATACATATATGTTACTTTTTAATATATAAAAATATATGCTTTTACTTCCATAGCTCCAACAATAGGTATTGTGCAAATATTTCCAGTCAAAGGACAAACTAATATGTAGTCAACGCTTTATCGATCACTATAGTCCCTCTATGCCTACGATAGGGACTAATAACAATAACAATGAGAATGAAGGTTAAATTATTATTTTTAATTTTTTTTTAATAGATCGTAGTATTTTCATGTATCCATGTAAGAAAAAGTGACTTCTTACTAAGTAAAACTACAACTAGGTATACTATCTAAGATTCATATACGAAGCTAAATTTAGGTGGATACTTGATACCAAGTGACCTTTGCTTCAATATTGATGGAGAATAGGGAATATTAGGTATCTTGGGGATACTATAGGGTTGAAACCATCTTTTTGGTTACGGAAAAAGACTTAAAATTGTTTCTAATTAGTTAAGAGGTCTAAAACCCAAAGGGGTTGGATCTTTTTGAAAAGAAATGAGTTTTTCACATTTGGACAAGGTTCAATTATAATGAGGGATTTTCTTGGAGCCATGGGGTCAACTTGAGGTAGTGGTTGAATGTGTGGTTGCACTTATAGAAATTATATTAAATGGTTTCATAAACCATGCACACAGAAGTGGATGAAATCCCACCCCCATGTAATTCAAATTTATGAAAATCCAGATGGGGTGTTAACAAGTGGGGCTTAAATGAAACATTCAGTCACTACCTTGCATTCAATTGATGACTCATTAGGTCTGGCATGAGTTGGAGGTGTGGGTGATGATGAAAATCCAAGGCAAGATTGCAGAGGACAAGACGATTCCTTCTCCAACCATCTGCAAACATGATGAGAGATGCAAAGTTACAGGGTCGCGGGTACACCGATGTGACTGGTGGATTTGGTTTGGAATGTGACTTCTTAAATGTATATAGCATTAGGAAGGATGATAGCCAAGAGTGGCTGAAGGGGGAAGGTTCTCGAGAATAATGTTTGTTTATAGGCGAAAAATATCTCTCTAGAGATGGTTGGAAGGAAACTTGGTTTAAGTCAAGCTACTTGATGGATTTTTTGCATGAATGGGAATGGGACAGAAGATGGATCCCCCATGGTCCTTTTCTTCCATTAGTTGTTGGTAATTGGTCTTTAATTCTTAGGATTTGGTGGTAGTTGAAAAAGGGTATCATTCTATTTTGGAGTGTGGTGTTTGTGAGAGGCCATAGCTTTGTTTCCATTCTAACAATAAGTTTTGGGGCTCTATTAATCCCTTGGTTAGTTTCTCACCTTTTTGCAGGGCTTGGTCACTCCTTTGGCTAGTGTTTGAAAAAAGTTTTTGCTTTGTTTCTGAGTGTAGTGTTTACTAGAGACAATTGTCTCGATGTTTATTCTAGCATATCGGTTGTCGATTAGCTCTTGACAGTATGGGTCACAATGTGAGGGACAATAAAAGGAAGGTTGGGCAAATGGTAGATAGGCCATCTACCTCAAAGGATCCATTTCTCTCGTCTAGAGCTACAAAGGATATTTGGGAAGAAAAGAAGTTGTTCAAAGGAAAATTTCTACCAAAGGCCAAAAGGGAAATATAGGAGATTGAAAATTAGGTTTGAGTTATGCAGCAAACCCTCTCAAAAGAACAATTTTTGCAAGAAGTTGAGGGCTAGGTTAAAGACCCAACTTATTCAAGAACTAGGAGGACCAATTTTTTCAAGCTAGCAACGACATATTGGTTGATAAAAACGCCAATTTCCCAAGATTTGGGTAACATAAGGAGGGAACTCTAAGATATTCTCCATACAATTCAAATTTTCAAAGGAAAATTCGAAGCCATGTGCAAGGTGGTCTTTGGTATTGATATTTCAATCTCATAGGTTAGGGAGGAGGCAAGCATGTCCATGTAGTAGAATATTTGATCGATCTAAGAGGGAACTCGAGCAAACCCCATTGTGTTGAATGATGAAACTCATTTCGTTGACACTTCTTAGGAACAAAACACGGATACTCACTTGGTGGTAGAATCTTGCAGAGAGGATGGACCTCAACCCCTAAGGCATGATGTATGTTTTGTCTTATTTTTATTAGATTTTTGGATAGAATGGATAGTCATAGGAAGTTTATCCTGGTTTATAGTCTCTTTTTGTAAATGTTTCGTTACAAAAATATGATAAGATGGTCATGAACAATTCATTGGTAGGGGTTTTTGTTTCCCTCGAGGGAGACATAGATAACTGTAGATTTTATGTTCATATAATATAAAGATCTAGGGATGGTTTTTAACCAACAAAAAGTTAAGAGATCTAAGAGATGGTCTTCCTCAAGGCATGTGGGAGGAGTAAAACTCTACCGATGTATTATTTCAGCTAACATGGTTTTCCTTAAATAATAGCAATGAGTTGGAAAATAGAGAACAATGGTGGTTGTCCTCACTACCTATTGACAATTAAGATATAATAAATTTTACCACCTTCCAAAAAAAGAAAAAGAAAAGAATAATAATACAATGATGAAGGAAAATAAGAAATATGGACTTCATTATCAAAACTTAACTTAACTATGAATCAATAACTTTTATTTGATTGGGATACATAAATCATCAACAACAAAAAATTATGGTAATCCAACTTGAAGCTCCCACCTTCGGCATAAACCACGCTCAACACCATATGATTTCAGAAACAAGGTTGCATGGCAGCACAATCCCTGCCAAGGAGGTTAGAAAGCAAATAGTGGAAAATGGGGTGGAATTGAATGAAACGAAGTGTTTGGTGAAAAATGTATTCACAGAAATGTTGTGTGCAACATGTATATCACGGAATATGGGGCAAAAGGAAATGAGGGTTGGAAAGCAAAGCACCATGTATTTTTTGAAAGTATATAGCAAACTTGATGTTTTTGAAAGTATATAGCAAATTAAAAAAATTGTTTACAGTGGAAGAATAAATTTGGAAATTTAAATGCATTTTCCATATGAACAGTTGAAAGATAAAAATATATGATGAGATACAATTAATAGGAGATAAGAAATATAAAAATTTAAATGCATTTGTGAACATGGGGTATAAGTAAATGACAGTTGCATTGTTGAGCACACAGACCTAATTTTTTTGAAAGTATATAATAAAGTAAAAAAATTGTTTACATTGAAAGAATAAATTTGGAAATTTAAATGCATTTTCGATATGGACTGGTGAAAGATAAAAATATATGATGAGAAAAAATTAATAGGACATAAGAAATATAAAAATTTAAATGCATTTGTGAACATGGGGTATAAGTAAATGACGGTTGCATTGTTGAGCACCATTTATTTTGAAATATATATAAAATGAAAAGTCTGGAACATATAAAAGAGTAAATGCATTTTCCATACAGACTGGTGAAGGATAAGAATAAAAGTGTAACATATTAAAAATTAAATGCATTTTTCATACAGAGTGGTGAAAAATAAGAATAGAGTCTGTAACATATAAAAATTTAAATGCATTTTTATTTGAAATCTGTCAAAAAATAAAAGTTTGTTACATACTATTGGAAATTTTGAAATATACAAAAAAATCAAAGTCTGTTACATATAAACCGGAATTTCAATGCGTTTGTCATGTAGACTGGTATTGGGGCTCCTGCGGACCATTAGAGAAATATGTACAAGAAACAGGATTGTGGAAAGAAGATATAGTGCAATAGCTGCAAAAGAAAATAAATGGAAAGGTATAAGTGTTTGCCTATACATCTGTATTTAAGAAACTGGAAGAATTGGGTTGATAAACAAAGAAGGATGCGATGAGTAAAATTACAGTGAGGTACATATGAGTCCTTTGGCTATTTTCTTGTGACTTTCGTTTCATTGATGTCGCCGATGACTGTAGTTTCAAGGATGTCCTCCACGACTATTGGAATGCTGGCAATTGCCTGTTGCCTTTCGTCGGTGACCTATTTCAATTGTCTTTCTAGCCATTCTTCAATGTAGCCTCTCATTGGGGTGACATTGATCTCATTCCGGATTTTTATGTTGAAAAGATCATTTTCTAATTCCTGGAAATCGATAGAAAGATTAGAGAGAGCCTGCTGAATTTCCTCACTCTGTATTGCATATTTGACTAGCCATTCATGGATGTGAGCTTGATCAAATTGAAGGATGTTGTAAAACTTTTGCAGAGAGAAGGCCTTAAACATAGAAACCTGTTTATTGAACTCTTTCCTGGTTAAGGGCAAGTAGTTTGCGATTAAGTGGGGGTCTTCGAAGTCGTAGGTTTTCCTGGCTAAGTCTATATTTGACAGCTTTGTGAATAATATATCTTTCTTCGATATGGCTTGTTAACATGACTGAACAATGAGATGCAGGTTCTTTACTTTTTCTTTCCAACATGCATTCAATTGGCCGATGCGGTTTCTGAATGGAAGATCTTCTTCTTTCTTTTTGTTTCTGTCATATTGTTGACAATCTTGCCAAAAGGGATGACCATTTTTGAAAATAAATTTTCTTCATCTTTTAATGCGGCCTGCAAAAACTCGAGCAAGCTATGTGCCCTGGTTCCAAGGGACGTGATGGCTTGTGATATTTTCCATGCTTCGGTAACCAGTTCCACTCATTTTTTGATATTGTTCTCCACATATCCTTTACAATATGCGAGGAGGGTGGAGGATGCTTTTACATTGGGTGCAGGGGTGTCAGGCATGGCTATTGCCAAAGGATCGACAAGAAATAGCATAGGAATGAAAACATCTTCCAATTCCTTGATTCGGTCCTTCAGTTTGACATTCTCGGTCTTGATGCCTTCAATCGAATCATGAAGTGCTTCTCCGGTCGTGGTGTGAAGTTGACAGATTTGGGATGGCTGCATGTTGGCAACGTCAACTTCTGAACGAGATTTGCCTTTCTTATTTTTAACATTTTTTTTTTCTGAATTATCAATTTTTTGTTCCGGCTATCAAAAACAACGTTCTAGAAGACGAAGGATTCATCTTCGTCAAAATTTTCGGGAACAGATATGTCCACTGGATGGCTATGGTGGATGGCATCTTCGGGCTGATCAAGGAAGTGAATCATGGAATCCAGATCAGTGTTAAGTTCCATGTTCTCACTCTGAATCTCTGGCTCTTCCACCTGCCCCACATTTTTTTTTCTCTTCTTCTCTACTGGAAGCTTGTGAGAACTATCAATTTTAGAGTGAGGAGGGTTGTTATCTCCTCCTCCGTTTGAATAACTCCGGGTTTCTTTGTTGCTGTGATGGGTCGTTGGAGTGATTCTCCGAGATGTCGTACTTTTTGGAGTGGTATTTTTGTATTGAACACTCTTGTCACTGGGACCTTTCCCCTGTTATGTGCACAATTTAGTGCAACTTTTCACTGTCTCTACCTCCTCGGCATCAGAGGCAGGACCATTGTCGCCACTGTCTCTATTTTTGGGCAGGTGTTTATTTACAAAACAATCGTCGAGGCCAAGTGTTTGTAAATGTTGTCTAAAAATATCATAGGGGTCAAATCCTCTTATGTCTTCATCATATCTCATATTGGAGATGTTAGAATGTGCTGCAAAATCGTCAATTTTGTTGACGTTTTTCAACATGAACTCCCCTATTTTCCAAGGCAGAGGAATAAACTATTTTTTTTCTTCCTTTGGAATAGATGGAACCAATAGTTGTATTGACGTGTTACTTCTGCAACAAACATTCTGTCTGTAATGTGACATGGAAGGAGATCAGGCTATTCTTTCGACCCAAAAATTCTTATGACAGTGTAATTATCCAAATGTTCGAGTGTCTCCTTCTTGTCCAAAAAACTAGTTGCATGTTTAGATATGCGGGAGCATCTTCTCCTAATAAAAAAAATTTGAAAACAGACAGGAAGCCATTAAAAACCTCATAAAAACAGTGGGAAGCCTTGTGCTTCCACAAGGCTTGGTACTAGAAAGTTACTGGGTGGAATTTGCAGTTGACATTCTTGGACAGAGACAGTTGCGGAAACCGACAGGAATGTGCTATTACAAAAACTAAATAGGATGACATATAAAATTTATTTTCCATTTTGTAGCTTGACAATTGGGAAGAGATTTCATGGGAAATTAACCAGCCCCAATCAAAGATGGCTTGCTCGTTGACTATGAAATACAAAATATAAATATCCATGTGGGAAACAATAGCTATGGACTCCTGTCCTGTTATTCTTGTAAACAACCAAACAATTTCGTGAAATGGATTTCTAAATGAACTAACCTGGATGATTGTAATATATTCAGGAACTAGATTCGGGTTTTCCAAAAAAAGGGACAAGAGGTCCAATCCGTTATTATGCTTTGCTAGGAACTATTTGCAATCTTCTCCTCTGAACGTCAGTGTTGGCTCCAACAATTTCAGCATCTGGCAGAAGACCTGAGGAAACAAAGAAACAAAAGAGCGGTCCTGCAGTGGAATAATTATTTTCTCTACATTAAATTTATCGGCGCACCAAGAGACCAGGTCCTTACATTCAAAAACCTCAGGGACACAACCTACATGAGCAATCCCAGAGGTCCAAATTACTTGGTTCTCTGTGGCAAAGGTTGAGTAATAATAAAATGCCCTGGACCACTAGAAGTTCCGGTGCTCGCGCCTGAAGATGTTCATTGTATCTCCACAGAACTGTTGTCAAGCTGATGCCATAGGTTTATGAGAAGGTTTCTTTACTGCAGATGATGGTTTAAATGAACAGTTAGTGGATAATGTAACTTTTCAGTAAATCTTGGCTAAATGCTTATGAATGGGAAAGATCCTCGAGCCTTTCGTTGATTAATAAAATCTTTATTGGTGGTGCATGATGAAATGTTAGCAGTAAATTTTATTTATTGCATATTTAGAAATACAAAGGTGGTGGGTACGATGAAGAGAAATTAAGGAATGAAGGTTTCGTGAACATGCGAAGGCCACGCCTTGTGAATGGGATTTCATGATTTTGAAATGAACAGTCGGAAGGGATAATATAATGCCACCGCAAATTTTGGTTTAATGCACATCAATATGAGATGTCCTCGATCCTTTCACCCATCAATGACAATATATACGGTTTCTTCATGATGATTTGTTAGAATTAAATGCCAGTAATTCCATATTTAGAATAGTTATAGGAATAGTTATAGGAATAGTTAGGACAACCAAGTGTTGCACGATCAAATTTCATGTTTCATAATTTTTGAGTGCAAAATGTGTAAAACTGAAGAGATCATGATGGGACAGTTCAGTGGTTGGTTTGTATATTTATGGAATTGCGGAAAAATTGCTAAGTATGAAAAAGGGAAATTGCTAATTGCATGCGTAGCAATAAGATCTTATATATAATTTCCAACTACTAATTGAAAAGGGGCACAGGCACACAAAACAACGACTACGAACTAAATATCTGTTCAACCCACCAAACTGAGGATCCACCAAAGAAATTTGAAGAAATGGTGAAGTATGGAAACCAGACAGATGGGCTTGAAAATGAGGTGACAATAGTTCCACTAAATATGTGAGGATCCGACGGTTAAATTGTATTTCTCGAAATTTTTTAGTGCAAAAATGTGCAACACGGAAGAGGGCATCATAGGTGGACCGTAATATGGAAGAGGGTAGGATCTAGGAATGATTGCAAATTTTTATATCGCGGAAGTGATGGTGTTGTTCGTAGGCCATGGAACAACAGAAGTCCAATGTAGAGACTGCCTAGCGGGAACTCGCGATTGGAGAAGTTTCTGGGTATGGAATGGGGAAGCGTTCAAAAAGTGTCACAATAAAAGAGTATGAGTGCAACTGTGAACCCACAAGAGCGCCCACGCACTGAGAAATGTTGACCAGACCAACGCGCAATTCCGTCTTTCAATTTGTATATCGCGGAACTGTGGGTGCCAGTTGTGGGACAAGGAACAATAGAGGTTCAATTTAAGGAAAGGGGAAGTAGTCGTTGGAAACGTGTGAATCCGCAAAGCTACGGAGCAAGGAATTTTTGGGAAAAAAACGATTAATTAACCAGGAAGAGAAACTAGAGGGAATAAAAGAGTGGGAAAATAGAAAGGTGGAAGGCAGTTTCAATAGGCGCAAATTGGTTTCAAAGAAGCCCCATTGTTGCAAAACCATGATGTTCTACTAATTGTCATCAAATGTGTTGTTGAAGATTACATTTTATTGCAACGTGCACATGCAAATATGTTCTTGATACATTCTTCCATGACTGTAACATATTAACTTAACTACTAAACTTCATTTTTAACTAATAACATTCTTTGTTGAAGATTATATTTTATTGGAACGTGTGAGTGTAACTATCTTCTTCAAACAGTCTTCCATGAGTGCAACATATTAAGTCAAGTATTAAACTTCTTGCATTATGGGTTGTTGGCATTGAAACTTAATAATTGCATGTCTAGAAACAAGAATAATGATTTTTCTGCAACATTATACATTGGTATTGCTATGTTCTATCTGCATTGCAAATAGAATCGAACGTTGGTTTGAAACTATGTAATCCATTTTTTTTTGCATAAAAAGCTCATGGATTCACACAATACATTGACATAGAATTGTTACATGTTCCATATTTGAATATATAATCTAAGTAAACACAATATCGAAGTACGAGAGCACCGAACCATGCCAATTAGAACATGTGTTAAACCCCGAAAAGAGGCAGCAACGAAGAGTCGAAGGAAAATATTTTTTAATAGAAAATCCATTTAAAAAATAAGAAAAACACCAAGTATTGTACATCTATCCTTAGAAATTGGACCCAGTTCTCCGGGCCAAAACAATCAAGGTATCTGCAACAAACACAGGCACAGGATCCGCAGTATGAAAGATCTTTGCAGTTTTCTCCTCGATGAATCGTCCTGTGATGAAATTGATATTTTTCACAAGATTCCCCCAAGGAAGAAGACAAAAGTGGTTGCAGGGAAAGTGGAATAGTCCTTAGCTGAAACTGCCTCTGCATAGTAAAAAAAAAAATCAGTAGCACAACTTGCACGTGCAATTCCAGAGGCCCAAATTAGTCCATTTTGGGCAGAAGGAGATGACTAGTAGGAAAATGCCTTGCAACAGCGAGATTTTTGGACCTAATTGTGCAAGATGTTAATCAATAATTTTTTTGGCTTGAAATATGTCTCTGGAAGCGTCAACATATCATTGGTTTACAGTGAAACTCTTCCGCCTAGAACGGACTAATTTGGAACTCTGGAATTCCTACTTTCACGTTGCAAACTAACTGTTGTGTTCACCGTCGGTTTCTTTTCTAAAACTCCTTTTGGTGTTGTCATCACTACCATCACCGAGCCGGGAATTTCCATTCCTTATGGTTAATTTCAATTTGGGTGCAGGAGTGGCAAGATTCTCTGCATTTCCATCATCCATTGTCGTATCATCGTCCATTATTTCATCTTATTCTGGCTCGAAATTCATGGCATCAACTTCTGCGACAGACATGAATGCAAGTGGGTAGGTTCTCTAAGAAATCACGGTTGCCATGGATTTTTTTGTCTTGAAATATATCTCTTTGTGTACCAAGGGACAATCTCCTTATTTTCTTCTGGGCGGAGAGAAATGAATAGTAAGAATATGCCTTGGAATAGTGGAACCTCTGGCCATTATGGCCGAATGTGTTTATTGTGCATGGATAGAACTACTGCCAAAGTTATTAAGAATTTCCATTTTCTCGAGACGATGTTTGAAATGAAAACCGGGGAGGGATAATATAACCCTCCGCAAATTATGGTTTAATGTGTATAAATGGAATATCTCCTCGAGCCTTTCGCTGATCAATGACAGTTTCCAGGGTTCGTACGAAATGAGTTGTCACCATCACAACTTACTAACTGCACAATTAGAAAAAAGTGTGAAGATGGCAGTGACGACGAATATAGATTAAGAATTAAAAATTTATTAGAAGCACCAACCCGTCGGCGCACCAAAGAAAAAGATTGCATCGCCTTTGAAATGAATACTTGGAAAGGATAACATACTTGTGCGCAAATCTTAGTTTAATTCATAGTAATGACAAATTTTCTCTGTATTTCTGGACATTAATGACAATCTTAACGGTTCCTGCAGGATGGCTATTAGCATTAAAGCTTACTTATTGCATATCTGGAAACAAGTACGAAGGCAGTGGTGATGGAGAAACCGATTCCAACAAATACCAAAGCATGGAAACCGGTCGGGCAGGTTACAAAAGAAAAATGACAGAGGATATACCCAGGAGACATGAAGGGTCGATGACCATATTGCATCTCAGTGACATATCCACCGTCAATTTGTATGTCATCGAATTTGTAAATTGACAAGCGGACCTGCGGGCTGGTTGGCTCAAAATTTCACTTTCATTGTTCCATGTCCTTGAAATAACACTTAGACTTCCGCGATCTACAGACGGACAAATGGAATCGAGGGCTGGGGGGGTTCAAGATTTCCATTGTTTAGGGATGGCAATCGATATCAACATGAGATTTTATAAAGCATATGCAGATCCCTCATTCCATACTTAGGCACTTTTTCGATTACGGGTTCTTGGCCTGGCGGGATGAAAATTGAGCGTCTATTGTTATGTGTCCTAAAAATAACATCCACACTTCCGCAATATACAAATATACAAGTGGACTTGCGGGTTGGTTGGTTGAACGTTGCACTTTTATTGTCCCGTAGCGATTCCGTATTAATTCCATATTTAGCCAGTTTTTTGGATCAGGGACTCTTGTTCTGGTGGGCAAAAAATTGGGCCTTTATTTTTCCACGCTCTACAAATAACACCCACAATTACCCGATATACAAATTGATAGGAGGACCTACGGGCTGATTGGGTGAAGATTGCATTTTGATTGTTCTATAACATACTCGAATCCCTCATTCCATACTCAGGCACTTTTTGGATCGCAGATTCGTAGCCTGACGGGCTGAAAATAGAGTATCTATTGTTCTACAAATAGATACTACACTTCCGCAACATACAAATTGATAGGCGAACTTGTGGACACGAGTTTCTATATAAACTATGGACATAATATTTTACAAAGCATATGCAAATCCTTCATTCCATAGTTGCACACTTTTTGGATCGCGGGTTCACAGCTGGCGAGATGAAAATAGAGTCTCTATTGTTCTATGTTCTACAAATACCACCCAGACATCCACGATATACAAATTGACAGGACGACTTGCGAGCTACTTCGCTCCACATTGCATTTTTATTCTTTCATAGCGATCCCGTATTAATTCCATATTTAGCCACTTATTTTGATAGGGACTCTGGGGCTGGCTGGATGAACATTGCACTTGGATCAACATTGCACGATAGCCGTATTGCATCTTAGTGACATATCAGTCATCAATTTTTATGTGGCGGAATTTGTAAATCGACAAGTACTTTTATAAAGTATGGACAAGAGATTTTATAGAGAATATGTGGATCCCTCATTCCATAGTTAGGCACTTTTTCGATTGCGGATTCTCGGCCTAGCGAACTAAAAATTGAGCCTCTATTGTTTCGTGTCCTACAAATAGCACCCACTCTTCTGCGATATACAAATAGATAGGCAAATTCTGTATTAATTGTCCCGTAGCAAGTCCGTATTAATTCCATATTTAGCCAGTTTTTTGGATCAAGCTGTCGGGAAAAAAATTGGGCCTCTATTGTTCTGCGCTTTACAAATAGCACCCACAACTCCGTGATACACAAATTCAGAAGTGGACTTGCGGTAAATTATTACTGTTAAATATTGATATTGCAGAATTTAATTAGATGAGAAAGTTTGTACAATCTAGTTGGCCGAGTGATATAAAGTATTCTGAAAAACGAGAAATACATAGTAAACATCTTTTATAAAGTATGGACATGTGATTTTATAGAACATATGCGAATCCCTCATTGCATACTTGGGCAGTTTTTTGATCGCGGGTTCGCGGCCTGGCCGACTGAAAATCTAGTATCTATTGTTCTGTTTCCTACAAATAGCATGTACACTTCCGCGATATACAAATTGACAAGCGGACTTGTGGAGATGAGTCTCTATATGAAGTATGGACATGATATTTTATAGAGCATATGTGGATCCGTCGCTCCATACTTGGGCGCTTTTTGGATCGCGGGTTCGCGGCCTGCCGCGCTGAAAATAGAGTCTCTATTGTTCTGTGCCCTAAAAATAGAACCCAGGCTTGCGCGATATACAAATTGATAGGAGAACCTACGGGCTACTTGGCTGAACATTGCATTTTTATTGTTCTAGAACATATGCAGATTCCTCATTCCATACTTGGGCACTTTTTTGATCACGGTTTCACGACTTGACGGGCTGGAAATTGAGTATCTATTGTTTCGTGTCCTACAAATGGCACCTAGACTTCCATGATATACTAATTGACAGGCGAACTTGTGGAAATGAGTCTTTATATAAAGTATGGACATGAGATTTTACAGAGCATATGCGGATCCATGATAACATACTTGGGCACTTTTTCGATCGCGGGTTCGCAGCCTGGTGGGATGAAAATATAGTCTCTATTGTTTCGTGTTCTACAAATACCACCCACAGTTCTATGATATAAAAATTGACAGGAGGACTTGTGGGTTGCGTTGCTGGACATTGCATTTTTATTCTTTCATAGCGATCCCATTTTAATTTCATATTTAATGACTTTTTTTTATCAGGGATTCTGGCACTGGCTGGCTGGACATTGCACTTTCATTGTTCCGTCTCCTCAAATAACACTCAGATTTCCGCGATATGCAGATCCACAGATGGACCCGATGGCTAGCAGGTTCAAATTTGTCATTGTTTATGGATGGAAATCCCTATCAATTATCCAACATATAAAAAAACAGTATTTTCAATCCTAAATTATTAATATTACATATTGATATTGCAGAATTTAAGCAGAGGACAATGTTCACTTTGCTGAATCGACTGATATAAAAGTTTTCCGACAAATGACCAATACATAGTAAACATGTACTTTTTTTAAGTATGGACATGAGATTTTATAGAGCATATTCGCATTCCTTATTCCATACTCTGGCACTTTTTGGATTGCGGATTAGCGGCGTGGCGGGCTAAAAATTGAAGTTTTATCATTCTGTGCCCTACAAATAGCACCTAGACTTCCGCGATATACAGATTGACAGGAGAACTCAGGTTGGTTCGTTGAACATTGCACTTTTATTGTCCCATAGTGATCTTGTATGAAATCCATATGTGGATCCCTCGTTCTCGGCACTTGGCACTTTTTGGATCGTAGGTTCTCGGCCCGGCGGACTGAAATTCGAGCCTCTTTTGTTCCGTGTTCTGCAAATATCACCCATACTTTCATGATATACAATTGACAGTCAGACTTGCAGACTCCACGTCTCGCGGGTTCAAGATTGCAATTATTTAGGGATGCTCATCCGATCTAACTTTATCTAAAAACATTATTTTGAAATACTAAATTATTAATATTAACTATTGATATTGTACAAGTGAATTACATTAAATTATTAAAGGATGTTAAATCGCTTATTTTAAAAAAATGAAGCAAACAAAAGAAAGTTTTTTTTTAATTCTATCACCGCAAGCATAACAATGACCAATTTGAATTTTAAGGCCCTGTTGTTCATATAATAGCACAATTGCACTTCGCACAGTATATATTCATTGATTTCAAATTATTCAAGGATATTAATTTTGCCAAGTTCATCGAATAAGCAAAAATGCCAAAACAACG
>JASDQU010817481.1:0-27693 GCA_032191745.1 Picea mariana
TTATGTTTAATCTAACTTCTTCACCCCTCTCACTTTGTTGTCACTTTGCTATTGACAATGAAAAGATGTCATTTATTTTGCTATTTGTAATATAACTTCTTCACCCCTATCACTTTGCTAGTTTCAATCCAATTCCTTGACAATGAAACTATGCAATTCATTTTACTCCTTTTAATCTAACTTGTTCACCCCTGTCACTTGTTATTGACAATGAAACGATGTCATTCATTTTGATATTTTTAATCTAACTTCTTCACCCGTATCACTTTGCTAGTTTCAAACCAATTTCTTGACAATGAAACTATGTAATTCATTTTGCTATTTTTAATCTAACCTCTTCACCCCCATCACTTTGTTAGTTTCAATCCAATTTCTTGACAATGAAACTATGAATTCATTTTGTTATTTTTAATTTAATTCTTCACCCCTATCACTATTATTGACAATGAAACTATGTTGTTCATTTTGATATTTTTAATCTAACTTCTTCACCCCTATCACTTTGCTAGTTTCAATCAAATTTCTCGACAATGAAACCATGCAATTCATTTTGTTATTTTCAATTTAGTTTATTCACCCCTATAAACGTCACATATGTAATAAGTTCTAAATGAACATAACAAGTTAACATGTAGCAACAAATCCTTATTCCCTGGGGAAACAAGTGTGGGGGGGTCTTTTTTATCCCAGAGGAAGTTGCCTAGCATCCTTTGCTTGGGGACTGGGCAACATATCAAACAACATTGTCAAGCCATATGCAATGTGGGAAGGAGTTTGCATCACGAGAGATCAGAGGATTACAAATATTGTGATCCTCGGGGACTCAATGATGGTGGTTTGAGTGATAATTAAAAGAGTTATGATAGAAAACAATGCTTTCAACAACATCATCTCTCGCATTCTTACCCTTCTCGCAAAATTTGATGAAGTAAAAAATCTCCACATCAAGCGAGAGATTAACTCCCAAACCAACTATTGGGCCAACATTGATTCGCATTTGGATGAAGGTTTGATTTCCATAAATGGGGTTAGGGGTGTTCTCCCCATTCCATAGTTCAAGAGTATTCAATCATAAATGAATAAGGAAAAGTGGCAGCAAAATTGGGACGGTGGCAGCGTGCTTGTGTTGCTCGCACATATGGAAGATAAAGGCAGCATGAGAGTTATTCATTGTGGTTGTGTGAAGATGGCTTCAAATGTGGGATTCCTCTGGTTATGGATCGTGAAACTTCTCCAAGTGGTGTGGCTCGTCGACATTATGTTGAAGTTTGGATGCCTTGTTTCTAAGTGGTTGGGGTTGTGTGCTTTTGGCCTCGAGAGCTTGTGGGTGTCAACCTACGCTTGATGTTGGTTCTGCTATGGGTTTCAACCAAGAATCCCCTAGTCTTCAGGTTCCTCCCTCTTGCTTATGTTCATGAAAGGAAATTTTCTTTTATCGGTTTAATTTTATTTTCCGAGGCCCTTCCCTTCCAGTCTATTTTTGTTGAAGTTGGAATTGGGGTTGTTTTTCGTGGCTCTGTGTGGTTTGGGATCCTATGTTGTAGCTTTCCTTGGACAGGGATGGAACCCAACTAGAATGATGTCAAAAAATTTATTCGTCGACATGAAGAAATTTCACAAGTGAACAACAATGTTCTACAACACATTTTGGAAAAATATATGGAATGAGCCATAGAAAACATCATGAGTTTGATAACCATTTAAACCCGAAGAATTGATGGATTGTAAATTGACTGTGAATATCTAAGGTCCCTGGTTCTTCCCCAACGCTCGAACTTGGCCTCAATAAACCAAGGAGCGGTAGTTTCTCATCATGGAGGTAATTCAAACAATGATCTTGGGGGACATGATATAGTGTCAATGGAAGTGGAAGAAGGTTCTCTCCTGCCTAGTAGAGAACAAGATGTTCAGGACAATGAATCTTTTCATCGGTGAATGTTTTTCAAAATAGTTGTGTTATTAGGACAATTTGTTAAAGAAATGATCAACCAATATGTGTGGAAATATTATCTGGAGAAGGCTCTAAATTTTGCAATGTCAATACCAATGAAATATTTAGGCTTTCCACCAAATTTTGTAACTATGTATAATTTTGTTGTTTGTTACGACATAACCCCCCTATATTAATACAAATGTTCAGTTTTAGTTATAAAAAAAAAAAAACAAATCTGTATTCCAATGATAAATTTGAGTTAAATCTAACAAAAAATTTGGGCATGGTCAAAGTTCCACCATGGTCCAAGTTACATGCATGGTGAAACTTTGCCTTTAAAGATTTTTCCCCATTCTAAATCAACCTACTTGAAAAATAGATTAAAGTTACGAATGAATAAAAACTCTAACTGTTATTGAATTTTGAAGAATGAAAAAAAAAATCATTATAAATTGATTAACCTAAATAAATTATTCAAACTCATAAAAAAATTTGTGACTATTAAATAATACTCATAAAAATAAACCAAATAAAAAAATATATTTATATATAATCATTATATATTCCATTTCATAAAAATAAACCAAATAAAAAAATATATTTATATATAATCATTATATATTCCATTCCATACAATTAATAGACAAATAATATTCCACTTTAATAGAAATATTAATCAATTTCTTAACTACCAACTTCCCTCTAAAAGAAGTCTTTGTTACAAACTCTATTTCCATTTTAGTAATTATGTCTTTCAACAATATTTTGATAAAGAAACGTATGTATGGGTCCCCACTGAAGTAGAACTATATAGAATTTTTCTTAAAAGAGTCAAATATTTTTATAATCTCTCCATTCACGTTCCTTTCTGGAAGGTACCAAGTGTGTCCTAGTGTGCAATCATACTTTTTCTTTATGCCTAATATTACATCTACACTTTTGTATGTGAGATGAGAATCGCTCTAGTAATATAGAATTTTTCTTAAAAGAGTCAAATATTTTTATAATCTCTCCATTCACGTTCCTTTCTGGAAGGTACCAAGTGTGTCCTAGTGTGCAATCATACTTTTTCTTTATGCCTAATATTACATCTACACTTTTGTATGTGAGATGAGAATCGCTCTAGTAACTTGTGACTAGGGTTTTTAGTGCTAAGCCGCCTCTCGTTGAAGTAGGGTAGAGGGATGCAACTCAAGTCATGGGCTTTTTCTCTGTAGAACACGGTTGCTTCATTGAAGTTATGTGAGCATCAGGGATGGGCAATGAGGACAGAAATGGAGAAGGAGAAGGAGGGCATAATCTTTGGAAGCTCAGTTTTTGAAACAATCCCAATATTTAGATAACACTTTCAAGTTCATTCACAAATGTGGTATTCTCAAGTTGTTCTTCTCCTTCGCAACTTCAAAGTCAAAAGTGTTGTTGTTTCTTGAACACTTTATGACAGGAAAGTTCATGGGTGCATGGCCCAACCTCAAATCTTTGGAATCATGGAACCAAACCTAGCAGGTTCTTCGCACAAAAGAGGCATTTAGATTTATTTTTGTGAAAAAAGATTTGTTGATTTTTATTTTTGGTTCAAAGAAGATGGAGATATAATCTTTTGCAATGATCCATGGTTTATAGGGATATGAGGATCATATCTCACTAGGTGGCCTTTGGCCCTTGATCCACGAGAGGAAACCTCGACTAAGGTCTCAGTTTAGGTAAGGTTAACCCACCTCCTTCTCACAAAAAGAAATAATTGATTATAAAAAAAAATGATCCAATTGCAAAAATAAACATTGTAAGAATAATGATTTCATTGGTAACATGTTTAAAAATGGTAACTTCGTCAAATAAATGTTTAAATTGCATTAATGAAAGGTGATTCTCGTGAGGTAATTTATATGTAGCATCCAACTCATTTTATTAATGACAAAAATCCTAAGTATGGTTACAAGTTGAAAAATCTTCATATAGTTTAAAACATGCACCCAAGCATTGAATAATAAAAATATCATTTTTTAAAGATTTGATTCAAGAGATGTAAATCAAATCCAAATCTTTATATAAAGAGGTATAATGGTAAAATATTGGTCGTTATCCTTTATGTGGATGATTTATTGATAACATAAAATAATGATTATATGATAAAAGCCTTTAAGACTAACTTAAAGAAAACATTTGATATGATTGATTTTGGTTTACTTCATTTTTCTAGGATATAAATTTGACAACTTGATGATAACATTATTATATCTTACTCTAAATATGCTCTTAATTTATTAGAAAAATTTAAAACGAGTTACTAAAAAAGTGTCCCTATTCCATTTCAAACTAGTGTGAAGTTGTTGATAAATTGTCCTATAAAAAAAGTTGATTGTACTTTGTATAAATAACTCGTTTTCTCATTCTAAATTGGATACTTTGTAGTTGGTTTGGTTACTATATATATATATACAAAATCTCAAAGAAAGACATTGAAAGATAGCTAAGAGAGTTTTGAGATAATGGAGGCATTATGAATTAGAGATTCATTGTGCATATGTTGGAAAATTTCACTTCTTGGTTATACACATTTGGATTGGGATGGTGATCTTAATGAGAGAAAATCTACAAGAAGTTATATTCATCTTGGTACTTGTCCTTTTTTATTGGTCAAGTAAGAATTAGAATGTTACTTCTTTATCTTATTGCAAGGTCTAATCTGTAGCACCAAAGTATGTAGTGAAAGAAGTAGTATGGACTAAGAATGTCTTGTATAAGCTTGGTCTTTCTCAAAGGAAGGCTACAAAAAATAAATCTATCAGCTATATTTATATTGTAATTCAATTTACGAAGAATCTTATTTTCATGTGAAGACTAAGCATGTGGAACTAAATGTTCACCACCTCAAAGATCTTACGCAGTATGACATTATTGAATTGAAGTTTTGTGGCAGTGAGGGATATACAAAAGACATTTTCACCAAAGTTTGACAAAGGCGAAGCTCATGAAGTTGAGATATATGCTCGGGATGAGGGAACTTGACATTAAGGGGAAAAGGGATATAATGCCACCTTCCTCCTCTTCTTCTTTATGTATTATTTATCTTACCCCCCGTAAATATTAAGGGATGATGTTAGGAAGTGTAATATTATCCAATGACAACTTATGTGATGTAACTTTTAAAGTAAGCCTTAATTAATGACACTTTTATATGAGGGTGAGGGTGAGGGTGAGGGTGAGGGTGGGGAGATTTATTAGAAAAAACATATATATTATATGTTATGAAGGTGAGGGTGAGGGATTTACTAGAGAAAACATATATATTGGGGGATTTATTAGAGAAAACATATATATTAAAATATGTTTTCTCTAATAAATTCCTCCCACCCGCACCCTATACCCTCACCCTCATATAGGGTTGTTTAAAATTGAGTCATCATTGTTTATAGTGGTCCTCTTATGTGGCCTCATGGAAGTATCTTATGATATTAGTTATGTCAACCCATTATAGTTTATTATATTTTAGTAGATGTCTCTAGAAGATTAGTTGTATATCAATAAAGGGTCGGTTGCCTTAATTATACAAGAAGAAGGTGAGAGATTATGAAATACATGGATATTATGATGTATAAGAACTATTTTGAAACTTGGTGATAAATTTTAGAACTTTATATAAATTTTGTGAACATCTACTTGTAATAATTATGCTTTGTCATATATATATATATATATATATATATATATATATATATATATAATATATAAAAATTCTTTATGCATGATTTCTACACTGTTTGAAACATCATATTTTTAACCTTCAACATTTGCTTATCACACTTTCAAAGAAGTGCTTATCACACTTTCAAAAAAGTCTGAAATACAAATATTTTAAATTATACTAATATAACATAATTTTATTGAAGATTTCAAGTGTAAGGAATTATTTAACTTAACTAAGAAAGAAGTAAACCATATCTATCCCCTTAGCTTAACTATCAAAGCAAAGAAATAAACCCTCTCCATATGTATCCACATCCATTCCCATTTAAAGTAATAATTAATATTTCATGTAACATCCATTTAGATTTGATCAATTCCCATTTAAAGTAATAATTAATATTTCATTTACCATTCATTTGGATTTGATGACTAGGCTCTTTATTCAAATTAAGTACTTTGTTGTTGCACCAAGCCTAGGTATATACTTGACTTCTAAGCCCAGCTCAAAAATTATTATCACCAACCTTACTTGTCACTACATGGTATTTTAGCACACCCATGATGTTGATTCGCTCATTTTATCACCAACCTTACTTGTCACTACATGGTACTTAGCACACCCATGATGTTGATTCGCTCATTTTATTTATGGAAAACTTTAGTTGCAATTAGAATTAAAATTTTAATAATAATAATATTTTGTTTTAATGTAATTGTGTTTTATATATTTTTTTTTGTTTGCTAGTATGTTTGTATAACATGTGGGATTAGTGAGAAATTGTGATTCAAAGGTATTTAAGCTATTGAAATTATATGGAGATCATACTTGACTTGGGTCACACCAACCCTTATTATGAATAGATTTTTTTGTGTTTCCTTCTAATAACAATGAATTTCATACCTAGATCGCTATGCAAAATGAAACCCATCAAAACCAATTACTCTATCAAAATTTGACTAGAATAAATTATACACTTTAATTTATATATGCATTTCTAATTTAGAAATAGTTTTTAGAAAAATACCTAATAAAACAAATAGAAAAATCAATTCATTTTTGAATGTATTTATAATTTAGAAATAATCTTAAAAGGAACATCTTCCAAAATAAGTGGAAAAATTCAATTCATCTTTAAAAGCAAGCAATAAAATAAGTAAAAGAACTCAATTCTCATTCATGCGGTTAAGAAAGAAAACAATTTAAAGAAAATTCTCACTTCTTACTATGTTTAACATCAATCAAATTTAATTAAATTTTGAAATATGGTTTTTTTACAACACACTCACACATGATCAAGGGATTATGTGGTAGGTTTTATATGTACAAGTTTCCCACACTAGTACCATCAAAGTCATCCATGGGATTTGAACAATGTGATAAAATAAGTAGAAAAATTCAATTTATCTTTAAAATAAGTAATAAATAAATAAAACTCAATTCCAATTGGTTAACAAAATAATTTAAAGAAAATTTTTACTTTTTATTATGTTTAAGATTAATCAAATTTAACTAAATTTTGTGAATTTTGAAATGAATTTATTAAGTTCATTTACAAAAAACTATGCTAATCTATATTGAAAAAAAACATTTGAAATAGAATTTTAATTTGTTATTATTCAAGCTATGATATGAATTTTCAAGCTTTGAATTGTCCAAATTAATAAAATAGAAATGTCTTTCATATTAATTTTAAAAAGGAGTTTGAATCCTTTTTTTTTTTCTTTTTTTCCAAAAAGATATTATGGGGAAATCTAAGGGATGCTTCCTCATATTTATGGATGACATCTCTAGTAAATTTGTTGGTGTAGATTAGTGCATCTCACTCAAAAGGATTTGAATTGGGAAACTATTGGCATGTAACTAGCCAAATGCCCAACAACATTGGCAACCACTGATTGAGTTAAACCCTAGGACTAGTCATCATTTTTCTATTATTGAACTTGTCTCGTTATTTATGTTCAACTTAATACCACTTTTTTTATCACACTAACTAGTTAACAAATCAAAATATCTAGTGAGATTGGTTGAGATTGCCTCGAACCATGGCATAAAGTGATAATGCGATGGCTCCCTTCAACAAATGTTGGTGAGAACTCACTTCATCGTCTTTTCCTCTATATGTTGTCACAGTGATCATTTCTCCAAATGGATGATCAATTTAGTGTATGAGATGTGTAGTTTAAAGGATATAGAGGCTCTACTCTAGCGGAGTTCATCAAAAAGTTCATAGTGCAATTGACAAGGTTAGAGCAAAGCAATGGATCGGGTTCAAAGTGATTGTGATTGTGATTGCGAACTCTTGATATTGGAGGCTATCTTGGCTAGGCTCACAAATTTGTTGTAGTCATTTACAATCTTCAGAAAGATTAGAGAACAAGTAAAGCACTACAAAACTACAAATTGCTTTCTTAAACACGCATGTGCCTTGGTTTCTCAATTGTCAAGGGCATCTACAAATCAAGGGTTGTTAGATTAGCTGCCACAATTATGACTGGATTTTTTTTTCGTAAATAAGTGGTAGGTTATCTATTCATATACACTAACTATTAGAATATTTACATGCTTTCAAAGAAATCAACCAAGAAACTGTCACATTGAATCCTCTAGAATATTCTATCAATTCTATTGGCTTGAATACTGCCATATTCAAAAATTGAAAAAGTTTAAGTATGTCCTAGAAAAAACAAAACAAAACAATATTGGGTAAAGCTTAGCCCCCAGCCACTAAACATAATAGTAATGGATATAGATTGGCCCCTAGCCACTAAATCCTATGCTATCATGACAGTGTAAATAAAATAGATAAATTGAAACCTCTAAGATCGAGGGGAACCAGAGATTCTTTGTGCTATTCACCATCATCATCAAGGGAGATGGGGCGTTGGGAGTCCTCTCCAACCTAGTTGTCTTATGTCTCTCCCTCGTCCCTTATTTCTTCATTGTCCTCTGGAGCATGGTCCCTAGATGGATTTTAGCAAGAAGTAATATTTGTCATTGAATTGTTGCAACACTTCCCGAATACTACTCATATGGGGGTTTTTCTTCACTGGCATTGAATCCATGTGACATGTTATTATTCCCTTTGTATGTTAATATAAGTCTAGGGTCAAAGAGTACCTTGTGGTTTTTCTTTGTGAAAACCCTTTATATGAGATTATGCGAGCCAATCCTTTCTCTATCTACATGCCACTGGTGGCAGCTTTACACCCACAAACAATCTCCTCTAGTTTGTTGATATTGTGAATCATAGTGGCCTTGTGTCAACCACCAAAACCCTATGCTATGCATTGAACCTCTCCATTGCAACCTCTAGTTCGAATCCTTCAGGGAGTGGATTCCTTGCGAGCCCTTCATGTGGGGGGTTTTCCCCTGCCTCTATACATGGGTTGTGCTAGTTTGGTTCCCTTCTCCTCCTTCTACTAGTGTTATGCCCCTATGTCTACTTCCTCTACCTCTTTCTTGAGGTGTTTTGCCTCGTAAACTAGAACTAGTAACCTATAGTCCATGTTTACCTCAATGCAAGTAGATCCTTCGTATGGTTCTTTCCCATAGCTTCCTAAGTTTCTTATACTTCTCTAGTACCCATTACATAAACGAAGGATGATGGGAGAGGCCATCTTATGTTGTGTGGGTAACATCATGAGAGTGATATTGGTCTAGTGCTAGAGAGTCATAAACCTACATGACCATTATCCCTACATCATGGCTCAATTATTCATCACCCTAAACCATACTCATAGTATCATTCTTCAGTGAGCTCCTATTCATAATCAAAATTGGGTTGGTGCCAAACACTTCCAACTCCCATCGTCATTCTCCCTCATTGCAGTCTCATCTAGGTCCAAATCCATCATCAACCAAAGGCATGTCGTAAGTCTAATATGTGCCATCTTTTGCCACCAAGTGGTTATTAACGTTTCCATCTAGTGGTATAATGGGCGTGATGTTGTGCATCCCTGACACCACATCCAAGGATGTGAGATCATTGTCTTGTAGGGTTTCCCATTGCAAATTAATATCATAGTTTTTCTAAGGAATACCTTCATTTGCAAGTATGTCTACTAGTTTGTTAGCCCTTCTTTTGACTTGAGATGGTCAGATTGCAAGAATGGTTGAAATCTATGTTTCTGTTGATTCTATGCCCATTGTTAGGGGCCAATTTGTGATTACTTTTTCTAGTGGGACGTTGTAGGTTGGAGTGATTGCTTTTACAAGGATCTATGAGTCTCCCTCTACTATTGAACTATGATAGTTGTGTTCTAGTGCTAACTAAAGACTGTTTTCCAATGCTTGTAACTCAACTAAGTTGTTGGTGTTAGTTCAATGGTAATTAACATAGATTTTGAGGATGTTGCTCTTGCTATTTTTGAATGCTCCTCCAATTTTCGTAGGACCTGGGTTGCCCCTAGAGGTTCCATCAAAGTTGAAAATGATGGAGTTGGGGTGGGGGAGGGAGAGACCAACACTTTGGAGTTTTTATTTCTTCCGGAGAATAGATCAATTAGTCTTGTTTATGAAGGAGTGAGCACCAATTCCCCATGTGTCCAGTATTTGATTCTTGTTCTTTGGGCAAGCGTCTCCCTCTCCTTTCCCTTCTACAACTTGAATCATTTCTCAAATGTTGGTCCCAATGGTTTCCTAGAGGATATATCATCCTTTGTTCGATCTCTAAAGATTATATGATTATGTTGTCCATAATAAGAACCCTGGCAAGAGTATCCAAGCCTTGTCGAGAGTAAGGCAGATGAAGGGGCTTTGTCTCCAATTCTCTAGAGTGGTTGAGGTATTATGTATGTCTCTATTGGATTATTGGAAGATGGTGACCCCATTTTTGAAGAGAGGGTTCACCACTACAAAATGATTGAATAAATGTTTGTTGGTTTCTTCTACCCAATTACACATGAAGCATCTATAAGAGCCTTGAAAACCCCTATGATGGAGCTTATCCTAGGTGAGGGATTTTCTTTGCACTACTTGCTAGAAGAAGGTGGCCACTTTTGGTTAGAAAGTTAGTTGTCAGATGTTATCCTAGAGCTTGCTTCCCTCATCCTATGATTTGTACAAAGTAAGGAACATATGTATGAGCCATTGCCTCTTATTCTGAAGTGAAGAATGTCATTGCTTATTCAAAATTGAACTCTAATGTCTAGAAGGATTTCCCAGACTCTAATTTTGTCTTCTTCTCCTATTTATGTCGGCCATGTTATCGTGGTTTCTAGTGGTGCCAAAGGGGGGTGTTGTTATGTTTGGTCTTCCACATTATCCTCCCAATATTCTTTGATGTAGTGCCAATTCTGGTTGAGGAACTAAGGTTGAGCATATTATTGATTGGGGTTTAAGATCAAAGTTGGTCGTTGTTTCCATGAGGCTTCCCACATTAGGGAAAAATGTATGTTTTTTATCTCCCCAAAAATATAATTATGGACCAAGTCTATGTTTCTCCAAGCGTTGTTCTAGATGAGAGATTTTCCTATGTGGTTGTCCAACCATATGATAGTGTCTTATGTATAGTTGTTGCCATATTTTTCTCTCCAATTTTTCACCCATATTGCCTCATTGTTTTGTATCTATTGCCACCCTATCTTGCCTCCAAGACCTTTGTCATAACATGAATTTCCTTGGCCTTGTGCTTACCAACTTCTTGGGAAAGTAGACGTGTTCCTAGGGGACTAGTGCCCATTTTTTTTCTTTCTACTCCTCCCCAAAGGAATTATCTCTAAAGAGATTTGATCACATTAATGATTTTCTTGGGAGCTACCAAAGCAGGGAATAGGTAAACAAGCATGGACTAAACGAAAATTTTGATTAGGGTGGTCCTTCATATAAGGGAGAGATAGCAGAGGGTCCAATTATTAAGTTTTTGTCCTAGTTTTCTCAATAGATATGTCTAGCATGCTTGGAAGAAGTATATTGTGAACTTGTCAGGTCCTTGGGCCTTTCTTGAGACTACTTTCATAACTTCTTCATAGGATATTTTGTGCAAAAGGAGGGCATTTTGGTTAATTGGGTCTAGCATGAGTGGTTATGGGATGGAGTGTTATCCTCCCCACCCAAGTTCTATTCTTGTAAGTCAAATGTTGAGCTCATAATCAATATATTGTTATAATGTCTTTGAGCCATGTTGTTGATCTGGCCTTGTACCATGAAGAATCTAAGGTTTACCTAGGGTACCATCCTCGAAATGAGGGGAAGCGCCTAGGGGTTTTCTCTGGGATATGTTACCTAGAAAAAAAAAAGGAAAAAAAAAAGGCATTTTGGTCTATTGTTACCAACTTGGGGATGTTGATAATGTCTTCCATCGCTTATCCTATGTCCTCTAAGGGTTCTAAGAGAAGGTTATTGAAATGGTTGGTGAGCTCCCCTTCTATCTCGGTATGGTTTTCTAGATTAATGCCTTGCTCATTTTTTAGGAAATGAATTTGTTTAGAGTCCACCTATACATGGTGGTTCGGCTACAAAATCAGGGGTTTTTGTCCCCTTATCCAAGCCACTGAATCTTGGATTTTTGTTTCTAGAGATATTCCTCATGTTGGTTGCAAGCCATGATGCTTTTCCAAAGGTTGATTTCCTCTATTCAAAGGTCTTATGTCAATCTTGTAACCATGATTTCTTGGAGTGCCATCATTTTGGTTTCGAGTTTCCATTTGTCATAGAAAATATTCCCAAACTCCTCTTTGTTCCATTGTTTGAGCTTGGTTTTTAGGTTTCTGAGTTTCTGATGGGGTTTGTACATTTTAATTTCTTAGATGTTACTTCCTTCATTTCACCATTCTCCCATTTTTTGTTGGAAATATGAGTGTGAGAGACAAAAATTCCCAAAACAAAAGGGAGTGACCCACAGTGTGTTGTTGTTGTCCCATTGCAATGATATGGGCTAATTATTTGATCTTGCAATAGGTAGTAAATTTGATATTACATTGTAACCTTTGCTCCAACACTTATATGAAAGCAAGAATATGTCCATACGTATAACGATTCTCTAGGTCCCTCTTTGTTTGTTGTTCCATGTGCGCAAACCACTTGTTGTGGATACAATATCTACTAATCACAAAGAGTCAATGAATTGTTTGAAGCACTCTTTGTCTCCACCTAATTTTCTCACTTGCCTTGTCCTTTCCCCAATGAGGTTATAAGGTTGAAATCTCCCCCGATTGTCAATTGTTCTCCTTGTAGGGACTCCCCTAGTGCTTGGGGGACTTCTAGGAAGGCTTTGTTGGGATGAGATACTAGAGGTCCATAGACATTGGTGATTGTGCTCTCTTCACTGGATCCTATTTCCTTGAAAGTTCCCAAGATAAAGTTTTCTACCATTATAAGGACTATAAGATCTACCATGATGACTCTAGTTATAGTTTGCATCAAAGCCATGCCACCTTCCATGCCTTCAAAGCAGGGATGATTTTAAGGATGGAAATTTATTTTAAAATGTAGAAACCTTGGCGAATCTTACTAATCCTTCATATGCCAACTATAAATGATTGGCGATATTTTTGTAAAAATATTCAAATTTCTAAGGATTTTGTATAGTTTTTTTAAAATTTTGGCGATTTTTAAGGTAAAATAATTTTATCCTATAGAATTTGGGTGAATAATTTTTAAAATAGTGAATCTCATTTTTGGAAAAACCATAGAAAATGAGCCCATGAGCAAATTTAGCCCCTAAAATCATCCCTGCTTCAAAGTTGATCGAGTGGAGAGTGCAACCATTTCAACATTGTTTTTTCTATATTAAGCATGGTGTCAAAGTTGCATTTAGTTTCTTGTAGAAGCATGATGTCTAGTTTTTCTTGTAAATTTTTGTTTGTTAAGAGGTGATGTTTTCCTTTGTTGTTAATACCTCTTACATTCCAGGAAATAATCTTCAAGTTTAACTATTTGGGAGGTGGATCAAATACTTATATAAGAGGGCCTTAGTCTCACCTAAGTTGATTCAAAGAGACCATGTTTCTTATATCTTTTGCTTGTTGGTCTTCCTTCGTGGTTTACCCTTTTTCTTCCCCTTCTTTTCTCCATCTTTGAAAGGGATTGCTTTGATGCCTAACCCATGTGACTATGTTATGCTAAAGGTACTTCCTCCCCCTTTAGCCTTTTTTTTGCATGGCCACCTTGTATAGCTATGTGATCTTCTATGGGGGGGGCTTATCCAAGTATTCATTCTCAAACTATTCATGGAGTAATATTGTAGTCATATTTGCCATCCTAGTCAATTTTCACATGAAACTCTATGTGACTAATTTTCAGCGCTGAAAATTGCTTCCTAGTGAGATAATAGTAAAACCCTAGTTGTTATCACTAAACAACTTTACACTAAAAATTATTGACTGAAAATATAAGCAACGGAAACAAAAATATCAAAATGAATCATCAATACACATGAGACACAAAAAAATTGTTTTGAAACTTTAACAATTTCAGAAATTTTGAGGGAAAAACCAATCCTCCCAGTTGTCACAATTACACCAAAATCTGAGGACAACCTTGTCCTCTCAAAACCAAAAAACCAAACCTCACTAAATCGCTGGAAATTTCCTCTACCCACAAATATGTTGCAGACCACCTGTACGACCTACTGACGTCACATGTATTGTTGTTGATGTCAACATGTACGGACCTACTCCTGCCCACAAACCTTGTACGGATGTATGCGATTCACCTTACTACAACCTGTGTACATACACAATTGTGCCCACTGCAACCCGTGTACATACGTGATTGTGCCTACAACAACCCGCATACACTTTTGTATGATTCACTTCCTTCGACTGCCTCTCTCTCCCACACGTGCGGTGTGTTTTTTCCTACCAAGAACATAAAATAGAGAGTCATCAACCCTAAGCCAGATTTTCCATAGTAGCATAAGTTTCCTTGCTGAAATCACCAAGCTCCTTGGCACAAGTGCATACTCACTTATGCCAACTCCATCATGTCTCCACACACTCTCTACACAATATGAAATGTCACAATGACATCTCTCCTTTATATACAAGCCTTAGGGGTCAATATAGAAGCCCCTCCACAAGTCAACATCAAATTAGAATTTCTTGTGGGTGTGAAGCCCCAACACAAACTCACAAATCCCACCACCAAACCCATGAAGCCCCAGCTTCATTCCAATGACAATTTTCACCAAACAAAGAGTGTAATGTGGTGTCCAGGACGATTCCCACGTGCCTAACACCTAGGACACGTGAGAATACATGTCTAAAGCTACAAAAATCAACACTCCCTCTTAGCGAGGGAGGTATTCTCACCACACTCCAAAATCACTTGGAAGTAGCTCTCTCTCCCATCTTGGGAGTAGCTATGTCTCATGCACTAGATATGTTACCACAACTACTCTCCAATCCGCCTGATTGGATAACCCCTCTATCATCGAAGCAAATCCTGCTCTCCAGTCCTCTCGATTAGTTGCATCCTCGATCACTTAAGAAAATCTTATTGTATCGCATGATCCCTCCCTAGAAGCCTCCAACTCCTAAGCATCCTGCCTGGCCATCTCAACCCATGACACCCTCCCGGCAGTCTTGAAAGATGCCTCTCTCACATCTTAACCTGAAGGTTGGCTCCCTCTGAATGGTTGAATCTCCCTTTGATCCTCCTGACTCCCTCTGAATCCACACAACCTCTGGAGCTACTTCTTTTTTGTCCACTATCCTGTACACAATTCAGGGAGGCTCCTCCTCCCCACTAGATCTCGAGGGTTGACTCCCTCTGAACTCTGGCTCCATCTGAGCCTATGCCATTGGTGGAGCTACCTACTCCCTCTGTACATGTGCTACCAGTGGGGCCACCTGCCTCACCACTGGTGGAGCTACTTTCTCCTCCTCATCTGTCTCTTTTCTCCTGTTGGTCACAACACGCGTAAGTTGGTGCCTCAGCCTATATACTTCTCCCTCTCTAACTCCAAGACCATTGTTGTGCATAGGCTAGATCCTCCAAGCATCCAATAACACCTTTCCATCTCATAACAACATTGTATAGCCCTACTCCTCAATTGATGAGGTTGAGAACACTCTCCTGGCACCCATAACACATTTTCCACTCGCAACACACCCCCTAATTCCATCTGGAATACCACTACTCCAGATCTTTGTACTACATGCATGGTCCTCATACCAAGCTCTGCGTACATACCTAAGCCATACACTATGAAGCTCACGAACAAATCATGTGCCCATGTCATGTGTCAATGGTTCCCACTATATAAGAACCATGCAATCCTCCAGGGCAAGCATCTTGCTTACCCAAGTCACAACCATCCAATGAACTTCTGCCCAAGTCCATCATCCAAGTCACCAAAAATTCTCTCTGTCTATGCACACACCACAACTAAACCCGTGTCCTCTCTCTGAACAACCCCGAGCTACGGATGGACACTCAGTCTAGTCCACTCTAGACCTCTGCAACTCATCTCTGCAAGTGTCCTCATCCTCATGGGTCAAATGCCTCATACATTGTCGTACCTTGACAATGTGCAAATCTCTGGCCCAATGAAGACTCGATCTCATCAACCCGACATACACACGAAGCCATCTCGTCCATGCCGAAGCACCCGAGTTGCACCCATCACAACTCACCATGACAAGCCATTGGAAGTCCATCCACAGGGTTGGAAACCTACCACACAACATATTGTTGTGATCTGGGCTCTCCACCAATCCACCAAAACTCCCAACCTGCCACACCATCGAGCTGCAATAGTCCACAACTCCTTGTCTAGGCAGTCTGCTCCATGTCTCAAATTAGAGACCATCTAACTTGTTGTCACTTGCAACCGTCACCGTAGCTCTCTCTCAAAGTTGTCACCTGTAACTTGCCCGGAATAAGAACAAGAACAACACTCTTCCAGTGTTGTATCCAAAATGTGTCTCAAAGATGATCCCTCTTCAAATCCCAAGCTTTCATACTAAGTCAATTTTCACAAGAAACTTTGTGTGACTAATTTTCAGATCTGAAAATTGCTTCCTAGTGAGCTAACAGTAAAATCCTAGTTGTTATCACTGAACAATTTACACTGAAAAATATTGATTGCAAATACATGTAGCGGAAACAACAAGATCAAAGATGAATCATCAATACACATGAGACACAAAATTTATGTTCTGTAACTTTATCAATTTCAGAAATTCTGAGGACAAAACCAGCCCTCCTAGCTATCACAATTAAACCAAAATCCGAGGACAACCTTGTCCTTTCAAAACCAGAAAACCAAACCTCAGCAAATCCCTGGAAATTTCCTCTACCCACAAATCTGTTGCAGACCACGTGTACGACCTGTTGACGTCACATGTATTGCAGCTGATGTCAGCATGTACAGACATGTTCATGCCTAAAAACCTTGTACAGATGTACGTGATTCACTTTACTGCAACCCACGCACATACGCGACTGTGCCCACTGCAATCTATGTACATACGTGATACACCTTCCTGCAACCCGCGTACATACACGACTGTGCCCACTGCAACCCGTGTACACTTCTATATGATTCGCTTCTTTTGGTTTCCTCTCTCTCCCACACATGTGATGTGATTTTCCCTGCCATGAACATAAAATAGAGAGTTCTCAACCCTAGACCAGATTTTCCATATTAGCAGAAATTCCCTTGCTGAAATCACCAAGCTCCTTGGCACAAGTGCAAACTCATTTATGCCAACTCCATCAGGTCTCCACACACTCTCTACACAATATGAAATGTCACAACGACCTCTCTCCTTTATATACAACTCTTAGGGGTCAACATAGAAGCCCCTCCACAAGTCAACATCAAATTAGACTTTCTTGTGGGTGTGAAGCCCCAACACAAATCCCACCACCAAAACCATGAAGCCCCAACTTCATTCCAATGTTGTATTTTACCAAATGAAGAGTGTAATGTGGTGCCCACGATGATTCTCACATGCCCAACATCTAGGGCACGTGAGAATACCTTCCCGAAGCTACAAAAATCAACAATCCTTGTTTCTTCCCAAGTGCCATCTAAGTCTCCACCAACCTCATTAGATGATGTTTTGTTGTTGTTGTTTTTCCCTTCATTATCTAGTATCTACATTAGAGTTCCTTGATCTACAACTTTTGTCTTCCTTCTTTTTCTTTTGGAGTCATCTGCTAGAATTGGGTTAGGTTTTGTGGCTCCCTCTTGCCTTTGAGTCATAGGGTCAAGCTCCTTTCCTTGTGTATTGGTTGCTACTAGATCCTCTTCTTGGCTAGTTTCCTTATAGGAGAGGATTGTTTATGATTGTAGAGCAACAAAACTAGTTTTTCCTTGAAGGGTGTCTACCTGTGGGATCAAGGTTTGCTTTATGTTGATCCTCCTTTTTCCCTAAGCTTTTTTAAAACCCTCCTCATCCTTCATTTCTAATGGTTTATCTTTGTTATGGACCAAATTTTTAGCGCAATTTGGAACAAATGGTTGTGCTCATGGCACTTTCTAGAATAAAATGGTATGTGTTCATAGTCTAGTGTTTGGATCCATTCCATAGATTATTGGTAATTGATGCGAAAAGATTATTGTAGAGCCCCTGAGACATTCATGTACAGGAAAATGCAAGCGTACCAATGTACCTTCTAGCTTTTGTTAGTTCGAAGTTTTTGATGTAGGAGCTAGTGTGTTTCCAATGCCCTTCATTATCTCTTCATCCCAAAGTTCTTGTGGAAGCAAGTACAAGCGGATCCAAATTGAGCCTTGAGTGAAACATTTGTTTTTTGCACAAATGTTCTACTCGATATCGTAGGTGGAGACCAACAGAGGTGTAGAACTAGGGGTCGTTCTCAAAGACTCGATTCCTATTCTTTGTGCTAGTGAATATTTCCATGAAAAATCCTTTTGAGTCAAGTTTGAGCTTTACAGCCCCCTTGGGACACCATCGAGTGTTAATCCACCAAGTCAAGGCATGATCATTCATGTATTTGATGCAATTTCCAATGCGTGCAAAGGTTACTCTATGTCAAGGGTTTTCACTTGTTTTCACGAGACAACTATCATTTCATCTCTTGCTTTTGTTTGTGTTGGGAGGGAGGAGGACCCACAAGGTAAACCCCAAGACCACATCCTTGAAGGAGGATGATTGTGCCTCTCCCATCTCCGGGGAGGCTCTGCAAGTTGAGTAATGAGTTGTTGGTTTCAAAGCCTTAGTGTCACCATCACTAGGGTTTCAATTTTTTCTCCTCCTTTAGAAGTGTCAACAATTAGTTATGACCAAATGTTATCAGCGTAGTTGATACTCAAATATATACAATTTATAATCATCTAAATCTCTATATATGCTTACGTTGGAGGACTCGTCACTTATCTTCATTAAAAATAACAACCCTTAAGAATTTGACTAGTGAGCACAACAAGAAAGAAAGTAATGCAACAAAAATATGTAATAATATCTCTATATTTGTCCACCAATATATGATTTTTCATATGCTTGTATATATTAGTTTTGAAATGCTCTAAGATTGCTAGCTTGAGGCTTTGGCATCTTATGTTTCTTACACATGTATTTCATAGTTATGTCTCTCTTATTTGTAGTGTTAATTTTTAGTTTATAATGCGAGGACAACTAATATTTGATTGAGTTGGTGGTAGAAGTGTTTGTTGCATCCCCTCTCTGCAAGTGATGGTTCATCAAGTCTAGGCACGTCCTAGCTGCTTCAATTGAGACAATTGCCTACTCCTATTCAATTGCCCCTTCAATTGTTGAGCTTGTGGCATGCATCATTTCTACAAATCAATTGGGTTTTTTCGGCTTGTCATGGACAAAAGAAAACACATATGCTTTAGGCATTCAAACTCCCTTTTCCACTATGGTCCTAGATGGCACCTCCTAGAAGGACATCTCCTTGTTGTCATTGGGTTCTCCTTTGTTTATTGCGATAGAGCTTCCAATAATGAAAAAAAGTGTTCATCACTAGAATTCACATTCTCCAAATGTCATTTATTTGTTTTCATTCTCACCGTCATTAAATTTTCCCTTGACAGTGGTTACAAATTTTGCAAAGAACCCTTGATCCTTCAAAGATCTAATTAGCAAACAAAGAATGTCCATAATTGGCTAGTTTCGTTGTCAAGACAATGACAATGTGTCCCTTTTCTACTAGTTTATTCTCCAAGGTTGAAAGGGTACATCAAAGACTACACAAAACATGCTCTGGTCTACAAATTTAATAGGTTGTTTATCATCTTCAATCTTGATGGACTAGAATGACAACAACTAGACATCTAGTTACAAGGTAAGTTCTTCTCTAAAAGTATTTTTATCATTTATTTTGAGAAGCCAAAAGATCATAGAAAGGCCATGGAGGAGGAACCATGGTTTTGGGGCAAAGAAAGCCTCTTCTTCAAACTTGTGTTCCCTCAATTTAACCCTCTACATCAATTTCCATCATTTCAATCCCTATCTCGATGAGCCTACAAACCCTCCCACCCCCTTCTACTTGTGGGAAGAACATACCTTGCAAGAAACCTGAAAATTTATATGAAAATCCATTAAGATGAATCTTGAGGAGGGGGGTAAAGGTCTTTTTAATTTGCTAGGATTCATGTCTAAGTTGGACCTAAGTAAAGGTCTACCAAACAAGATTATCATACACTATGGAGATTTCAATTGGACACAATGGTTGGGTTATGAGAATATAGCCTTTAGGTGCAAATTTTCTTTAGAAGTAGGTCATCTAAAGGAAGTTTTCCCTAAAAATGATAATTAGCAAGGTTGAAGAGCATCCCCCATCCCACAAAAGCCGAGATGGATTCCAACAAGTCCACTAAAGGAAAGTGAAAAAGAACCATGGATGGGCAAGGAGAGACAAAAATTTTGAAGCCATTGTCCCAAATTGGACATCTAACATAAAGGATCTCCTCTAAGATATTCACCCACAAATATATGCAGATGGGGAGAAAGATTTCAATAACGAAGATCCAACTTTCACTTAATTAGCAAAGCAAGGAATTCCTCGCATTAAAATACCAACTCCAAGCTCTCAAAAAAATAGAGTTGGAGAATAAATGTAGCAAGAAACAAGGATAAATCTCAAAATTCATTCATTTTTTCTATGAGTTTTTTAGTATATATTGCCTAACGGTATAAATAGGCTAGGATGTAGCACAATAAAATTGATAAAACTTAATTCTTGCTTTAAAAAATGTCTTCTTTTTTAATTTAATAATGTTCAAAAACACTATCGTCTTCCCAAACTACCTTTAAAAACATTGGTTCCATGGGTTGCAATTATCTTGAGGGGAATTCATAGTATGGTCTCACCAACTCTAGACTAAAGCAAACCATCATATGCCTAGAAAGCAATGCACCTATAAACACTATCATCCTCCCACACTACCTTTAAAAACATTGGTTTGATGGGTTGCAATTATCTTGAGGGGAATTCATAGTATGGTCTCACCAACTCTAGACTAAAGCAAACCATCATATGCCTAGAAAGCAATGCACCTATAGATGTTGCTCTTTGGAGACTAAGATTGAGATGTTTATTTCTCAATGTCCAATTTATTGTTAAATTCAAAATTGGTACTATTGAACATTCTTAAGTGGCACTTTCTCAATATCTTCTTTACGTACAAGGAACATATGTGTTAGCCTTTTTTATTAGGTAATTGTTCACTTTTAAATTAATAACACCAATATAAACATAAGCCATAAAATCCTTATTTATTATCTATCTCTTTCACCAATATACTTTTACCATTAGTTAAGAACACCACTGAGTCAAAAGGTTCAAGGGCCACTACATGGTGCCTCTTAACATGGACTAGTTGGAAAAATCACCAAATGAATGATGTTCTTTGTTAAACTTCCAAAATTATTGTTACACACAAAGAATTTTATGTGAAATTGCATTACTCGCTTCTTTATACCTTCTTCAAACAACTTATCTTCTATGGATGTGAAGAGAGACACAACTTCCTTGTTAAAATTACTCACTTCCACCCAAAATTGAAAAAGATGCCACCCACATAATGAAATCCCCACATAGGCTTTGGGGGGATTTAGAGTGGTAATCTTATAGTGTAATAGTTATTTTCCACTCGATGGCATGTCTTTACAATAGTTAAACAACACTACATTGTTTAGGCTTCTTATGTTGATTCAAAAGTACATGACAACCTTTATCGACCAAATAAAAGCGCACATGAAGGCCAACCTAAGATCGCACTAAAACTATAGACCTCAACTACATTTAGGGGTAACCCAAAAGCATGAACTAAACACTTTGTACAACCAGTTAACCTATTCAAATATGTGCATGCAGGGACCACCATGAATAGTGTGTCAAATCCTTAGAAATGTTTGTTGAAATCCTTACTCCGACACCTAGGTATCTTATTATCTAGTGATTTCCTTGTTGTAAATCAAATTAGCAACTCACAAAACAACATACACTGTTGGAATATTCAACTCAAATAAAGATAGCAGAAGCAATACTAGAAACAAAAATCTCAACCACAATACACAAAGATATTATACCCATCAACTAAGCTTATCATTCAAATAACTTCAAAGCTTACAAGGGCTCTCATACCTGGGATAATGGCCCACAGAGAAATAAAGAAAACTCTAGATAGTACATGCAAACCCTTGCAATCTCCTGCGCTATTGTATGACCTTGTACTTTCACGCTTGCCAAGATGTACATGACTTTCCTTAAGCAAACCCGCGTATACGCGTTTGTCTCCATTGAAACCCGCGTACAGACACTTAAAGACTGTACGAAACTTCGTACGACGCGACCCCGCTACTATGGCTTCAATCAACTAAAACCCACTTGTGACTGCCTTTGTTTTGTCTTCTCCCTGACCTGATCTCTTGATGGAAGTCCTTCTCCACGTATCCAAGATCCCCTTTGTTATCACATATAGTTGTCAAAGCCAGCAGGTCGTCCAAGTTTGTGGTCTACACAGGAAGAGTCCGAGCGTAGCATGCAGAGCAACTCATTTCGAGCTTAAAATACAAATAGGCGGGCTTAGTTTTACGACGGTGGAGATCCCCTGTGAGGATCAGATTAGTGGCCCCGGGGTATTCAGAGTTTTAGAATTGCACGAAGTATAGCGCCGAAGCGCCTAAAGTCCCGAAGTGGCCGAAGGCCCGAATTGAGTCTCAACCGTTCGATTCAAATGGACACACAACGCCATATCTAGAGCTCCGAAGGAAAGCAAAGGGGGGGAAAGCTCAAAGAGCCGAAGTAGCTCTCGATCGTTGATCGAGAAGGGAGCAAAAGGGTCGTTGATCTAGTTGAAGGGGTCAAAGTCTTGAAGCAGGGGCAGAGTTGTTGATTGAAGCAGACGTGAGTCAATAGATCGACAACTCCGGGTAAAAAACACAGAAGGTAAGCGAAATTTTATATTTGATTTTCCCGGAGCCCGGAGACCCAAAAAGCGTCTCAGTCGTCGATCAGTAGGAGCCATGCGTCGCCAAATCCTTCGCTCCAAATAAAAGCAGCAGAAGACAAAGGAGGTTTGAGGTTTGAAAAGTCTGAAGCCCGAATCACGAAGTAGATCTCGACCGTCGATTCGAAAAAGGAAAATTCGATCCGTTGATCTGAAGAACGCCAGAGTTGGGTCGTTGATTAGGAAGCCTCATCTCGGACCATAAGATCGATGGTCACCCTCCATTGCGGGGTCGGAAGGTGCGTGAGTTTTAAAAGTTTAAGGGCGGGCCGCAATTGGAACCACTGTTTTGAGAAAGGGACGCGTGGCAGTTCATGTTAAATTGCAGGGGCAAAAGCGGTTTGCTTTCAAACCACCCTTGGTCGTGCCCATAAACGCGCATTCACGTGGAGTCATGGCCCTAGGTCACATTGAAGAAGGAGCCAGAGGAAGGAGAGCTACCCCCGAGCCCAGAAGAACCAGATATGTGGCAGCCATCAGTACGGACATGTGGCACCCTTATAGCCTTGGCACATGGCCACCCCCTGAGCATTAAGTCTCGTTCAGTCTTTCGAGGAAAAGCAGTAAATGAAGGGTAGGTTTGGTCGTTGAAACCTCGACTCACCCCATAAACAGAAGGCATGGAAGGCCCGGTCATGGGGACTGAACCGTCAGTCCGTGGTACCCCTGTGGACATATTTTCCTGCAGGCCCATGTCGAGCTAAATTTGCGTCTGACAGGAGGATACATGCACAGTCTAACAGAAGACTGCTCAAACGCAAAGCTTTGACTGAGAAGGCCAGATCACGCTCTTGAGGGTGGTGGGCAGTTCAGAGTATAAATCGATAGTTTTAATATTTTGTTGTGGTCGTCAACTGGTTGAGCAGAGCTCCCTATTTTGTAATGTTTTGATGCCAGAACTATTCTCTGGTTATGTATCGGATTTGAGACTTTCAGATTAATAGAAGTCAACCTCTTTTCATCTCTTTGTAAAAATCTGTGCTAAAACACTCGGGCATGGAGGATCCAATCGAGGGTTGTTATGTTGTTGTAATGTTGGTTTGATTGCAGCGGTATCGTGACCAGTTTTAGTCAGCTTCCTTGTGATATTTTCCCCTCTTACATTGAATGGCTCGGGCATGGAGGATCCAGTTGAGTTGTTGTGGTTGCATGGTGATGTAGGTTTGATCATTGTGTTGTTGTGACTATGTTGTTTGGACATATTTCAGTGTCTGAAGCTTGAGCTTAAGAGTGATCTCGAGTCTGAGTTTTTCTTCTCCAAGTTGCTTGAAGGTCTGATGCCAATAGCAGTCTTGTCCACCTTTCTTACTAAGTCTTCCCTCTGCTCACACTTAAACGCAATTCACTGACTGAAGTTAGTTGTGGCCCTCACTTTCCTGTGCATTTCTTGTCCAGTTCTGTGTTGAACATCATTCATATATTGAGTTTTGTCCATTGACCTCCACTCATATAAAACCAACATCCACCAAAAACTCTGATGGGTATTGGGCTTACCTTCTCTGCAATCAGAGGGTGACTTCCAGTGCTAACATTCTTGGCGTCGTTGACGGGGAACGAATTGAAGACTTTTCCTTGGGATAGAAGGACAACGAGCTTTTGATTTTGAAGGTGCATCAGACATCAGAACCATTGAAAATTGCAACTTGCACCTGACGACTCCACAATCGAAGACTCCACTGGGGAGGATCCTGTTGATAGAAAGATGACCATACCGAAGGGGAAGGCCAGGTATCATTTTATGAGCTTTATTCATGAAATCATGTTCTTGTTTATCAGCTCATTTCTCTCTTTCCCTTCACATATAAAGAGGATTATCCTCTGCTTTGTCTATTCAGATGATAATAGGCCTTCTTTTATTTATCCATCCTTGGAAGAAGAAAACATGCCCTCTTCTTGTGTTGTAGATACCAATCACGTGTCTTCACCTCTGCTTATTCACAGTCTTCTCAAATCTCGTTACCCTCCGTTATTCATGCTCAGCCTTGCCATCAACTTGTTAATCCTTGTGATCAACCCACTGCTTTTCAAATTAAAATCAGAAATAAGTTGTTTAAACCTTTAACGTTGCCACATGACCTTCATCCTTATCCTCGTTATTCCTTTGAGTATCTTCCTCGGTTTTCTGGAGAGGATCGTATTACAGCTGAGAGGCATTTGGAGGCCTTTGAGAGCTTTGTCGATCAGTTTGAGATTGTTCATGATGATGTTGCCATGAGGTTGTTCTCACAATCCATGTCTGGAGATGTTGTTGTGTGGTTTAGATGTCTGGAAGCCGATTCTATTGGCTCCTAGACCGAGCTATGCCATGCATTTTTAAAGTGTTGGGGTGAGAACAAGTCCCTTGATCAATACTGGTTTGAGTTTAATGCCTTGAGGAGAGGGGAAGAGGAAGCCTTGGTTGTCTTCAATAGGAGGTTTTACAGTGTTTATCATAGTATGCCTACAGAGATTAGACCCACAAAGACTGTTGCCATGGTGTACTATGTCATGGCTCAACATCCAGAGCTGGTCCTTCTCTTGAGAGAGAGGAAATCTTCATCGTTAAGACAATTGTTCGAAGATGTTGAGGAAGTCGAAGAGAACATCAGGGCTAGCAAGGGGGTTCGTATGCAAGCATATATTAAAGAGTTGCATGTGCAGAAGCAAGGAGACTGTCAATATATTTCAGATTCTGAAAATGAAGATATTGAGTAAGAATCAGATCTAGAATAACAACAAGGAAGTAGCGAAGATAACGAAGAGCAGAGCTTTTCCTTGGTTCCTATTTATGATGATTATGAATCGGATCCTCGGGAGAGCCATGAAGGAGAAATGGAAGAGCTAAATGTGCAGTTTACCTCTTGTCCTGAGCCTGTAAATGAGCAGATCCCTACCTTACATTTTGTTGACTTGAGGAGCAGCAAGCATGCGTATGACAGCTATGAATCAGATTCCGATATGGATATAAAATATTTCCAAGGCCACACTATAGAGCCTTTTCCTTTATTTATTGAGGAAGGGCATTGGGTGGAAATCAACCATCCTGGACCTGCAGAAGACACATAGCAACATGAAAAGGAGGAGCTAAATGTGTGGTTTATCTCTTGTTTAGAGCCTGTGAACGAGCAAATATCACCTGGTATTGGACGACCTGCATCAGTTCTCCACCCACCTGTACACTCTAAGAGCATCAAACAACAGATGAGCAACAATGAAGAACAGGAGGTAATTTCTTACCAGTTGAGCTCCCCTAATTGTAAATTTTGTGACACTGTGGGGTCATATATGGAGTTGTGTTTTCAAAAAGCATTGGAGCCTGTAAATGAGCAACCATCAGTTGGGATCAGTCAGCCTACATTAGTCGTTCGCTCACCCGTGCTTGCCAGAGACATTCAGCCATGTGTGAGCAGTTGTAAGACAGAGCATGTTTTCTGTCACTAGCCCAGTGGATTTTGTCATTTGCTCTATGAACCTGTAAGGGAGTACATGGAGTTGCATTCCCTTCATGTCTTGGAGCCGCTTAGCTTTATCCTGACTTCAACACTGGGAAGAGAGTTGAAAAGCGTAATCATTTTGCCGTCACAGTTGCATTGTTTTTATTTGATCAGTGACAGAGTAAACAAGTTTGCAGCTAGGGAGTTGCTTGAATGGCTATGGTGGAAGTTTGCTTTCACCTAGCGCTTTGTAAAAATCAGTTAGTCTAAGATTGTACATACATAAGCTCCTTTTGGAGCCCATGTGTTTGTTTTCTTTTTTTAGTAGAGTAGTGTACATATTTCCCTATTTTCCATAGTGAAAGTTTTGAGCTGGACTCCATAGCCCAACAGCTAAGACACTAGAACTGCGTGTTCTTGGCAACTCGCAGGGAGCATGCCATCCCCTGTGAAGCCAAATGTTATCACATATAGTTGTCAAGGGCAGCAGGTCGTCCAATTTTGTGGTATGCACAGGAAGCGTCCAAGCGCAGCATGCAGAGCAGCTCATTCGAGCTTAAAATACAAACAGGCAGGCTCAGTTTTGCGACGATGGAGATCCTTTGTGAGGATCATATTAGTGACCCCTGGGTATTCAAAGTTTCAGAATTGCACGAAGTATAGCGTTGAAGCGCCCGAAGTGGCCGAAGGCCCGAAGTAAGTCTCAACCGTCCGATTCAAATGGACACACGACGCCAGATCTAGAGCTCCAGAGGAAAGCAAAGGGGGGAAAAGCCCGAAGACCCGAAGTAGCTCTCGATCATTGATCAAGAAGGGAGCAGAAGGGTCGTCGATCTAGTTGAAGTGGTCAACATCCCGAAGCAGAAGCAGAGTCGTTGATTGAAGCAGACGCGTGTCAATAGATCAACAACTCTGAGTAAAAAACACAGAAGGTAAGCAAGATTTGATATTTGATTTTCCCGGAGCTCGGAGACCCGAAAAGCGTCTCAGTCATCGATCAGTAGGAGCCACGAGTCGTTAGATCCTTCGCTCCAAATAAAAGAAACAGAAGACAAAGGAGGTTTGAGGTTTGAAAAGTCTGAAGCCCGAATCACGAAGCAGATCTCGACCGTCGATTCGAAAAAGGAAAATTCGATACGTCGATCTGAAGAACGCCAAAGCTGGGTCGTTGATCAGGAAGCCTCATCTCAAACCATAAGATCGATGGTCACGCTCCATTGCAGGGTCGGAAGGTGCGTGAGTTTTAAAATTTTAAGGGCGGGCTGCAATT
>JASDQU010817481.1:34353-49985 GCA_032191745.1 Picea mariana
AATTCTGAAAGCATTATGGTTGGATCCGTATTGGCCGAGAGTTGGTTGGTAATCTCCGTTAATGTGTGTACATTGGTGAGGCGACTAAATTGTTGCCGAGACAGTGGTATTGCAATGGACACATGGCATGTTTATTAGCCTCCTCCATTCCATTTTGTGTGGCCCATGAGACTTTTTGTGTCGATTTGTATGTGTTTAAAAATATCCTCCCATGCGTATGATAATAACATGATAAATTTGGTTGTCGAGATATGCAAATTAGTGCAATAACATTGATGTGGAATGCACATTGTAGTTGTTGACCTTCAATGTGGATTAGAGTCTATTTGAGTGACAAATGCTTTGTGTCACCCATGCATGGAATTTCCTTGTCTTGCACTCTAACTCTATGACTCAAAGACATAGTTAAATTTTTTATTGGCACAACCGTGTAATGACTTTGTTGAAGAAGTTCATTGGCACAACCTTGGCATACTAAACTTGTTGAAGAAGTTCACTTCACTGTATTCATAAGGTTGATGGTAAAGGGACCAATGCTATAAATTGGTGCACTCATGGTTATTTACTTTGATGATATTGTGATTTTCAATAAGACAAAAGAGGGACATAATATGTAGCATCTAAATTTGGTTTTCAAGGTATTGGGGAAGAAGAGATTTATGTCAATTTGAAGAAATGTTCATTTTTTAAGGAGAAGTTAATGTGTTTGAGGTTTGAGGCCAATTCTTGAGATGTTGGCATTACATAACATTAGTGAGATGAGAAGTTTTCATTGTATAACTATCTTTTAACACGAAATTCATAAAAAAAATAATGGTACTTGTACTCTGATTATAGAAAGTATGAAGATAAGAACACTCAATTAGGCAAGAGTAATCCATAATAGTCTTGAGATGTTGAAATAGTGGGAATAAAATTGTCATTCTCCATGAAATCAAAGCTAAACCTATCTATCTTCATTGATTCAAAGAGTACGAAGAAGTAGGTTGTGGTTGTCATGCCACATGCACTTAGTGGTTGAAATTTTACATATTCACTTTGATACCCTTGCTCTCTCCCTATGTCTCTTTGATATGTAGTGCAATAGTCATAATCAGTGCTAAAACATTTCTCCCAATTATGAACGATGTTGAGAAATTCTCTTGCATTACTAGCCCTAAGAAAAATGTATCAACTTCATCAAGAATAATGGACAATTTGGTTTTGTCATTCTATATAACTCTAAAAGCTTGGAAGGAGCAACTATTTTTCTAATTCATTGTCGTTAACTATACATTGAAGCTACTTCACCTGGACTTTTGGAAGAGATATTTCTCTATCCTTGAATTTGAAAGCGAGATAGCTTGATTTAGTTGTAAAAAATGTAGTTAATAGTATCCATCTTATCAAAGATAGAATGTAAATTAATATTATTAATTTGATTTTTATTTTTACCAAATTGGGGCTATTTTCTCTTTTGAGTGAATTTGGTAATATGAATATAGTTTTGATGTGAATTTAAGATGCAATTTTGATGTAGTATCCATGCATGCCATATGCAATTGTTGTCTTCCACCCTGTAATCTATACATGGTAAACATAGGCAATAACTTAGTTGATGACTTTACCTCTAGCCTTGACAAATTAAATTCTTATTCCAAAAAAAACATAAGCAAATGAATATCCACATTCAAACATATGTTTTTCATGCTCATCTTTTAACATGCAGTGCAATTGAAAATTTTATAGAATGATCTCTAGGCCATGCACATAGTTTCTAGCCTCTAATTGAGTTGTACCTATGAACCACAAAAATGTCAATGTCCCAAGGCATAATGGTGACCCCAGTCCTGGAATTTGACGGGCTACAACCCGTATTTGGTCATGCAACCCGTATTTGACACATTTCTGTAAAATCCACACGTCATGACTGACTTGCATTGAAATGATCCACATGTCAAATTGACGTGTAACTCCGTCGATTACCCGCCAAAAAATTTAATGGGTATGTGGACTATAGGGTTACCGACATATATATAGGGTTACTCGCTTGAGTTATAGGCAACATGCGTTAAGGTAGTTTTATAGAAGTAAATGCCAATAAATGAGTCTATGCTGCCGCGTCACCGGAAGATAGATAAACAAACCATAATCCTATTCAGTGTTATCTGGACAAAACAATAAAAAATTTATGAAGATGAAATTTGCACAGAACAATAAAAAATAATTTGACACTCAAGATTATGCATAAAAAGTAAAGTGACGGGCATGAAAAAACATTGACCGTCTTCAAATTTTCACAATCCTATTCTGTGTTATCTGCACAAAACAATAAAAAATTTATGAAGATGAAATTTGCACAGAATAATAAAAAATAATTTGACACTCAAGATTATGCATAAAAAGTAACATGACGGGCATGAAAAAACATTGATCGTCTTCAAATTTTCACTTGACAAGCAATTGAAATTTGAAATTCCAGGTCTGGGTGACCCTATCTTTCCACCTATTCTAATAGTCCTTTGGACTCTTTATATCTTATCATTGCATTATTCTTGCCATGTGTCTCATTTGGATTAGTCATCAAGGAACATTACCAAATTGACCTCAAACTAAGTTGATGATGATTTAATTTCTCACAACTTCTTCCATCATATCCTCCTACCATCCATCCATTGATTCTTAACCCATTAAATGATCATTTTAATTAGTTATTGTTAAACCCCATTCAAAATAAAAAAAACTTACCCTATTTTTCAACAACATAACCACCTTTATCCCTTTCTCCTCTTTAAAGATATGCTAATAATAAAATTGAATCTATAAATCAAGGACTTGAAACCTATTGATGGGGATGGTAATTTTCACCCAATGCACCAGGGTTCAAACCCCATTGAGACTTAAAGGGTAGGCAACCCCCACCGGGACAAGCCTGACCCAGGGATGTATGTTTTAAAAAAATAAAATTGAATCTATAATCTGGAAAAACTTAAAAAACTCTTTTTTTTTAACCACTGAACTAATATGAAGTGAGGGGAAGTGAGGGGAATATTGAATGCTATATACCATGCCACTGAACTAATATGCAGTCAGCGGCATATTGAATGCTATATACCATGCCGGGTGCCGCTGCAGGTATAAATATGGAATGCTATATACCATGCCGAGGTGCCGCGGCAGGCGGCCGGTATGATAAGAGAGATCTCCTTAAAAGGAAGCTTAACACATTGTTGCATTGAAAACCCAATTGTGTCAAAGAAAGAATACAAGTGTTCAATACTAGATTGGTCTCTGTTAATGCATAAGTGTGGATTCGACTGGACTTATTGCAGAAGGATTGGATTGCTAGCTTATAGTTACCTCATATATCCAAAGGTCGTCTGGAGTGGCATGCAGAGACTACTCGAGACTTATGAAACAGATGAGCCAATTGGAAGAAGAAGATGCCTTCTTCTTCAAGGCTCATTCATCGCAGCATCAACATCACCCTCAACATCTCATCGACAGCTAATAACAATGCCACCATCCGTCCTAAACACCTTCAATATCGGGCAAAGATAAACTTACTTTGTAACGAGGGGAAACTGAAGGAGGCAATGCAGGTTCTTCAGGAAATGGACAGCCATGGCATCCCAGTTGATTCCGATACCTATGCTTCGCTTTTGCAGGTATGTACCCACATGAAATCCTTGGAARATGGGAGAACTGTTCATGCCCACTTGCTTAGAAGTAGATTTAAATCGAACTCTTTTGTGGGGAATAAGCTTGTTGACATGTATTTTAAGTGCGGTAGTTTGAAAAATACACGCCAACTGTTTGACAACATCCCTGAACGAAATGTTCTGTTCTGGAATGCAATAATGAAAGAATATGTCAATCATGGGCTTTTTCAAGAGGCTCTTAGTGTTTTTTATCAAATGAAAGAGGTGGGTGCTGTGCCCGATAATTTTACGTTCCCCCTTGTACTGAAAGCTTGTTCTGCAATAGGAGATTTAGAGCGAGGCAAAGACATTCATGAAGATGTGATTAGATGTGGGTTTGAATCTGATCTCTTTGTTGGCAATGCCCTCGTAGCTATGTATGGCAGATGTGGAAGTCTACAGGATGCGTGCCAAGTGTTTGACAAAATTTCTCAAAGAGACACTGTCTCATGGAATACCATGATTGCTGCATTTGCACAAAATGGGCATGGTGATGATGCCTTGGATCTGTTTAGGCAAATGCAATTGGAATGTGTGAAACCGGACACAGTCACCTTTGTGAGTGTTCTGCCCGCTTGTGCTCTTTCTATAGCTCTGCATCAGGGTAGGGAAGTGCATGGGTACATAATCAAAAGTGGGTTCGAGTGGGACATATTTGTAGGTAATGCAAATATAGACATGTATGCCAAGTGTGGCGAAGTAAATGATGCAAAGCAATTGTTTGACGAAATGCCTGTCAAAGATGTAGTCTCATGGAATGCTATTGTTGCAGGCTATGTTCAAAATGGCAATTGCGATGATGCACAGAAACTTTTTAGACAAATGCAAGTGGAAAAAGTAAAGCTGAATGTTGTCACGTGGAGTGCAATGATTGCAGGGTATGCTCAAAATGGGCATGGTGGCAAGGCTTTGGAACTCTTTCGTCAAATGCAATTGGCAGCTGTGGAGCCAAATTCGGTTACCGTTGGTAGTCTTCTTTCAGCTTGTGCTCTTTCAGAAGCTTTGGAACAGGGAAAAGAGCTTCACAACTACATTATCAGACGTGGATTAGACTCTAATGTTCTACTGGGTAGTGCTGTCATAGATATGTATGCAAAGTGCAAAAATATAGAAGTTGCACGTCGAGTATTTGATGGCATGTCTGAGAAAAATGTGGTTTCATGGACTGTGATGATTGGAGGATATGCTCAGAATGGGCTTGCAAGCCTGGCCTTAGAACTTTGCGGTGAAATGCAATTTTTAGGCTTGAAACCCAATGCAGTTACCATTGCATCTCTTTTACCAGCTTGTGCACGTTTAGCAGCTTTCCGACAGGGTAAAGAAATCCATAATTACGTACTCAGAAATGGATTTGAATCTGTAGTGTTTGTTGCCAATTCTCTTATAGATGTGTATGCTAAATGTGGCAATATAGACTTGGCACACCAAGTGTTTAACAATATATCCGAGAAAAATATTGTCTCATGGACATCAATGATTGCAGGCTATGGCATGCATGGATTTGGGGAGGATGCCCTTTTAGTTTTTAATCAGATGCAACAAACAGGCATGGAACCAGATGATGTCATCTTCATCGCTGTCTTGTCTGCATGCAGTCATTCAGGCCTCGTGGATGAAGGTTGGAGATACTTTGACTGTATGACTCAAGATTATTTTATCACACCTAGAGTGGAGCACTATGCATGCATGGCCGACCTTCTTGGTCGCGCTGGACTCTTGAGTGAGGCATATGAATTTATTAAGAATATACCATTAGTGCCTAGTGCAGATGTATGGGGAGCCTTGCTTAGTGCCTGCAGAATCCATGGCAACGTAGAGATAGGAGCACATGTGGCGGAATACCTTTTTAATTTAGAGCCTGAAAATGCTGGATCTTATGTCCTATTGTCAAACATGTATGCTGAGGCTGGCAGGTGGGATAATGTAGCGAAGGTGAGAATACGAATGAAAGAAAAGGGGCTGAAAAAGAAACCTGGATGCAGCTGGATTGAGCTCAAGAACAAGGTTCACACATTCTTTGTCAGTGACAGATCACATCCAGAAATGGAAAGAATCTATGCAATGTTGGAGAGCTTGTCTGTGCAGATGAAGGAGGGCGGGTATGTACCTGACACAAGCTTTGTACTGCATGATGTGATGGACGAGGAAAAAGAGTATGTGCTTCCTGTCCAGTGAGAAACTTATCACTGCTTCTGGTCTTATCAAATGTCATGGAATACCTATCCAGATTCCCGAGAATGACCAGGTAAATGGTGAACCATGATAGTGCCACCAAGTTCATAGCTGAGTTTGTATAGCAAGAAATTCTTGTGAGTGACACAAGCTGTTTTCTGTTCTTGTGGTGAATATTTTTGACGTTAGTTCAAAGCATACTTTTTTATAATAATGGCTACATTTATGCCATTTTCATTTCTCAACACAAGTACTAGATTTTATTTTTGTACAGCATATGTTTGGACTCTGGAAACATAATGTAAGATTTGATGCTTCTCTTATCATAAAAATTTTGCACGTATTGGCATTGATGGAATGATTTACTGTGTGTGGTACTAGTACTACTCTATGCTGAAAGGGCAATAGGGAATTATGGATGGTGATAACACTGTCATAGGATAGCTAGGACTATTTTATGGGAAAATTCTATAATTTAAGGCAGTTTTTTAATGCTAGAAACTGTGCTTCTACTTGTATCATGTAGTTCCTTACTTACTACAAGTGACTACTTGATTGAATTGCAGGACTGGAGGCATCATGCTCACTTAACAAGGATCGTGTATTTTTGAGTATGCTTTAGGGTCTGTTACATATCATGACTAACGTTTACCTATCCCTGAACGCTTGCTTCTGAAGGATTTGAATGTGAGTAAACTCATTCTTTCTATTGTTATGGCTAGCCAGATCTTCTGCTTTATATTTAAATTAATGTTGCTGCAAATACACTGAATAGCGATGAATGTATTGGTAAAATGCAAGGGCATAATAATTCTTTGCTATCTCTGCATCTTGTTAATGTCTGAAATTTACAAAGGAAATACTTTATACCTTCACAGACTTTGATTTTTGTCAAACTTAAATTAATGTTGGAACATAAGTCAAACATGTAAAATTCTGCCCTAGTTTTTGACATTGAACTTTATCTTATGCTCTTACAATGGTGTTAGTTGTTTTATGTCATATTTCAAGTTCATCCATCATTAATTCCCCTGTTTTAACTGCTCCTACTTCACTGACTTTTTTATGACCTAAAATTATTCAACCCCGTTACCTGGTATTGCTTGCTCTGTTTTGTCTTTTACACAACCAACATGATCTTTAACTTGCTTATAAAACAATCAACAAGATACTCCCTTACCAAGACAACAAAAGCAGAACCCATTGCAGAAACACTGCATGGCTTTGCCTTTTCTCATCTAGTAAGAGTAGAGAACGATCAGTCTTACAGTCAACTTTTTGTATGTCAATCTCTAGGAAGAGAAATAGGGAAAATCTTCTTTGGAATCAAACTGATTGTGAGGAAAGTTGGTAATTGGATTTTGTATTTGTGGTGATCTTAAAGATTGATTAGGGTTGAGTAGATTTACTCAGGTATTAAGCAATTGCTAATAAGTATTCACGGGTTTAAGAGCTCATGGTATTTTTTCATATATTTTATAAGAGTTTAACATGTTTGAAGTTGAGGCAGGCAGAATTTATCTGATATTTCAACTAAAGTGGTCACAACAACTGAGTCAATAGATCAATTTTTTAAGGCTACTTCAGTATCAACCATAAAATCTTGATATAGCGAATTTCAAACCTATGAATTAAAAGATTGATTATGGTTGAGTAGATTTACTCAGTTATTGAGCAATTACTAATAAGTTTTTACAGGTTTAAGAGCTTATGTTTTTTTTTCATATATTTCATAAGAGTTTAACATGTTTCAAATTGAGGCAGGCAGAATTTTTCTGATATTTCAACTAAAGTGGTCTCAACTGAGTCAAATAGATCAATTTTTTAAGGCTACTTCAGTACTAACCATAAAATCTTGATATAGCGAATTCCAACATCCAACAAGTATTCTACGTAGGTACCCGAGAATCAAGATTTGTGAACACTTTTTAGGGAGTTGTATTTAATAAGTTGTTTCCTGCACTTAGTTGTTTCTTGTAACCATGTTAACATTCTTTGTTTTGAATGAATACCATTACAGGGGCGAGATACTTTTATTGTTGCAGTCAACAATAACTATCATACCACAGGCATAAGCTTAATGTGCACTGCAAGATTCAGCAGGTTTTCACTGCTCTAAAGTTGTTGCTGTCTGCAGTTGCCAATCTGTTGTATTGATGGGTTCATCGACTATGAGTTTTCTAATTATTGAAGGCTATCATTACCTACACTAGCCGTGATATCATAATTTCCATTGAACAGTTCATGAAACTCCATGATTGCTAGACGTGATTACCATGTTGCAATATAGGATGCTGCAAGACCACCATTTCTCCACATTGATCACGAGATTGCTGTAGCAGAGGATTTAAGACGTGTGACAATAACAAAAGCTGAAAAAACAAAGGAAAGTAATATTGTTAATTGTAAGAATTGGAAACAATCTAGGCAAGGCCAGCCAGTGCACTTCCTGAACAGAGGAACAATCCATCAAGATGTAGCTTGTACGGTTGGCTTCCACATGGAATGGCCTATCTGTCAAAGAACAGCCAAAATTTTAACAGGGGCCAAGACTTCACAACGTTTTCTGAAGTTCAGCCATGCCTCAAAGTGGGTGTTCTTGAGCTTAAAATTATTCAGGTGCATTGCAAGGATCCTGTGATTTGGTATTTGCTCCATATTAATGAAGTTACCCGAAAAGGGGAAATGACAAAGGCTGCCAAAACAGGGTTGGTCTTTGAAACAAGCATCTTGTTTTCAGAATTCAGGAGATGGCAAGACTATCAATCTCTCTCTCTCTCTCTCTCTCTCTCTCTCACACACACACACACACACACACACACACACACTTTCAAAAATTAAAATAATGAACATAAACAAGCATATATAATCAAAGAAACTATCACTGATTTAATGAGCCATCCACAGTTTCAGTCTGAATACAAATGCCATAGAATTCAATCCCTTAAAATTCTACTGCTGTATATGAACATGGTATTAACCAGGACCATAGGACACTATAGCAAATACAAGGCAGCAATATATGGAGTGCACAAATGGCCTTCTCAGGAGGCAAACTGTCATATTGTTAATCTGCAGAAAAGCAATGGAGGCATGTATGTAGGACTAGTAATTTAATTTGTATTTGGGCTTAAGTTCTTGCTGAAACATGCAAATTGTATGCACATGTAACATAAGATATTATCTGGTTGACTTAGATCATCAAAGCTAGAAATAAAGATTATATTAATGTCCATGGACTCCAAAACATAGCTCCCAGATTCATGGGTTTGACCCATGTGACACAGATCAAACATGACTCGGCCCTCAATCAAGCCGATTCAAATTGCTGCCTTGTCAAACTTGTCATTGTTGAGTATGATTCACCAACTCATATTTGACGCATGAGTACTTGCGGGTCTTTGACTGATTCAATGGGTTTAACCTTTGACCTGCTGGAAACACTTGTTGGGAAGGTTAAAAATACCAAAAAAAGAGTCATTTTGGCTCATTTGGGCCAGTTTGTACTTGTTGAGTTTTCGACTCTTTTGCCTCAGCAAGTTTTTCGCAGAGCCAAGTTGGGTAACTATGGTCCAAAAGTAGTCAATGGCATTGTCAAACATATCATGTATAATATCATAGAAGAGTGCCCTGACTGTCTCTAAGCTGATTGCTGATTGGAAAAGGAGAAATAGGAAAGTACAAATAAGAAAGCTTACATAGTATGGATCATGGGAAAGTCCGACTTAAACTAGTTGGAGGGTGCTTTGAAAGGATGTTCACATGCTCTACACAACTTACATCCATATTGCATGGAGAATAACTATTGTTGTAGACATTGTTGATGTTTGTAGCATCAGACAAGAATTTCCGCACAAATCTAAGTGTCTAGACATGTAGAAGTCGTCCAAAGTCTTCTACCTTGAGACTTTACTTTAATTAAATGAATTATTAAAGTAAAGTACTTTTATTAGAGAGTTGAGTTATATTTAGAGAAACGCTTTAATTAACATTAGTGAATTAAATAATAGCCATTGATCTCAAGTGAGGTGAGAAGTAATTTCAATTGTCAATCATTTTGGAGATTAGGGTTAGGTCATAACTCAATCTTATAAAAACAAGGCTAGGGTGAAGGAGCAAAACACACGATACAAAGAGAGTTGGATCACGAAAGACTGTGATTCAAGGGTGTTAGCACTTGAAGTCACCCTCCAATTGCAGAGAAGGTAAGCCCAGTACCCTTCAGAGTTTTTGGTGGATGTTGGTTTTATATGAGTGGAGGTCAATGGACAAAACTCAATATATGAATGATGTTCAACATAGAACTGGACAAGAAATGCACAGGGAAGTGAGGGCCACAACTAACTTCAGTCAGTGAATTGAGTTTAAATGTGAGCAGAGGGAAGACTTAGTAAAAAAGGTGGACAAGACTCCTTTGGGCATTAGGCCTTCAAACAGCTTGGAGAAAAAAAATTCAGACTCAAGATCACCTTAAGCTTAAGCTTCAGACACTGAAATATGTCTAAACAACACAGTCACAACATCACAATGATCAAACCTACATCACCATGCAGCCACAACAACTCGACTGGATCCTCCATGCCTGAGCCATTCAGTGTAAGAAGGGAAAAGATCACAAGGAAACTGACTAAAACTGGTCACGATACCGTTGCAATCAAACCTACATTACAACAACATAACAACCCTTGACTGGATTCTCCATGCCCGAGTGTTTTAGCACAGTTTTTTACAAAGAGATGAAAAGAGGCCGACTTCTATTAATCTGAAAGTCTCAAATCCGATACATAACCAGAGAACAGTTCTGGCATCAAAACATTACATAATAGGGAGTTCTGCTCAACCAGTTGACGACCACAACAAAATATTAAAACTATCTATTTATACTTTGAACTGCCCACCACCCTCAGGAGCGTGATTTGGCTTTCTCAGTCAAAGCTTTGTGTCTGAGCAGTCTTCTGTTAGATTGTGCATGTATCCTCCTGTCAGACACAAATTTAGCTCGGCATGGGCCTGCAGGAAAATCTGTCCACAGGGGTACCACAGGCTGACAGTTCAGTCCCCATGGCCAGGCCTTCCATGCCTTCTGTCTATGGGGCGAGTCGAGGTTTCAACGACCAAACCTACCCTTCATTTATTGCTTTTCCTCGAAGATTGAACGAGACTTAATGCTCAGGGGGTGGCCACGTGCCAAGGCTATAAGGGTGCCACATGTTCGTACTGATGCCTGCCACATATCTGGTTCTTCTGGGCTCAGGGGTAGCTCCCCTTCCTCTGGCTCCTTCTTCAATGTAACCTAGGGCCATGACTCTACATGAATGCGCGTTTATGGGCGCGACCAAGGGTGGTTTGAAAGCAAATCGCTTTTGCCCCCGCAATTTACCATGAACCACCACGCGTCCCTTTCTCAAAACAATGGTTTCAATTGCGGCCCGCCCTTAAAATTTTAAAACTCGCGCACCTTTCAACCCCGCAATGGAGCGTGACCATCGATCTTATGATATGAGATGAGGCTTCCTGATCAACGACCTAGCTCTGGCATTCTTCAGATCGACGGATCGAATTTTCCTTTTTCGAATCGATGGTCGAGATCTGCTTTGTGATTCTGGCTTCAGACTTTTCAAACCTCAAACTGTAAATTCTAACCTTGTACAATATCTACTGCAAACTGATATTCAGAAAAGAACAGAAAAGATACAATGGCAAATACAAACATTACACAGAGATTTTTCACCTGGAAACCAAAACCGGGAAAACCAGCATATATTATATTCATACATTGTGTTACATTGTTTACAATACAATATACATATAGGAGCTAGCGGCATCCAAAACCCTAACCCAATGACCTGGATTAGTCCAAAATCCTAATTCCTTAACCGGAAATAGAAAACCATCGGCAAAAAACCATGTGTCGAAAAAACCACCTAAATATCATGTGGTCCCGGAAATATGTTGTCCCGGTGCGAAAAAATTTTCGGGGGCGCTGCCCTCGAACCCCTGCACGGGGGGCTCCGCCCCCCTCTAACCCCCTTGCGCGCCCAGCACAGACGCTCAAACACTACTACTCGTGCAAAGAATATAACACATACCCAACACAAACCTCCTTTGTCTTCTGTTGCTTTTATTCAGAGCGAAGGATCTGACGACGTATGGCTCCTACTGATCGACGATTGAGATGCTTTTTGGGTCTCCGAGCTCCAGGAAAATCAAATATCAAATCTTGCTTACCTTCTGTGTTTTTTACTCGGAGTTGTTGATCTATTGACGAGCGTCCACTTCAATCAACGACTCTGCTCCTGCTTCGGGACGTTGACCACTTCAACTAGATCGACAACCCTTCTGCTCCCTTCTCAATCAATGATCGAGAGCTACTTCGGGTCTTCGGGCTTTTCCCCCCTTTTCTTTCCTTCGGAGCTCTAGATCTGGGGTCGCGTGTCCATTTGAATTGAACGGTTGAGACTTACTTCGGGCCTTCGGCCACTTCGGGCGCTTCGGTGCTGTACTTCGTGCAATTTTGAAACTCTGAATACCTGGGGGCCGCTAATCTGATCCTCACAAAGGATCTCCACCGTCGCAAAAGTGAGCTCGCCTGTTTGTATTTTAAGCTCGAATGAGCTGCTCTACATGCTGCGCTCAGACACTTCATGTGTAGACCACGAACTTGGACGACCTGCTGCCCTTGACAACTATATGTGATAACATTTGGCTCCATAGGGGATGGCATGCTCCCTGCGAGCTGCCAAGAACACGCAGTTCCAGTGCCTTAGTTGTTGGGCTATGGAGTCCAGCTCAAAACTTTCATCGAGGAAAATAGGGAAATATGTACACTACTCTATTAAAAAAAAAAAAAAAACACATGAGCTCCAAAATGAGCTTATGTATGTACAATCTTAGACTAACTGATTTTTACAAAGCGCTAGGTGAAAACAAACTTCCACCATAGCCATTCAAGCAACTCCCTAGCTGCAAACTTGTTTACTCTGTCACTGATCAAATAAAAACAATGCAACTGTGACAACAAAATGATTATGCTTTTCAGCTCTCCTCCCAGTGCTGAAGTCAGGATAAAGCTGAGCAGCTCCAAGACATGAAGGAAATGCAACTCCATGTACTCCCTTACAGGTTCATAGAGCAAATGACAAAATCCACTGGGCTGGTGACAGAAAACATGCTCTGTCTTACAACTGCTCACACATGGATGAATGTCTCTGGCAAGCACGGGTGAACGAACGGCTAACGTAGGTTGACTGATCCCAGGTGATGGTTGCTCATTTGCAGGCTCCAATGCTTTTTGAAAACACAACTCCATATATGACCCCACAGGGTCACAAAATTTACAATCAGGGGAGCTCAACTGGTAAGAAATTACCTCCTATTCTTCATTGTTGCTCACCCATTGTTTGATGCTCTTAGAGTGTACAGGTGGGTGGAGAACTGATGCAGGCCATCCAATACCAAGTGATATTTGCTCATTCATAGGCTCTGGACAAGAGATAAACCACACATTTAGCTCCTCCTTTTCATGTTGTTATGTGTCTTCGGCAGGTCCAGGATGGCTGCTTTCCACCCAATGCCCTTCCTCAATAAATAAAGAAAAAGGCTCTATAGTGTGGTCTTGGAAATATTTTATATCCATATCGGAATTCGATTCATAGCTGTCATACGTAGGCTTGTTGCTCCTCAAGTCAACAAAATGTAAGGTAGGGATCTACTCATTTACAGGCTCGGGACAAGAGGTAAACTGCACATTTAGTTCTTCCATTTCTCCCTCATGGCTCTCCCAAGGATCCGATTCATAATCATCATAAATAGGAACCAAGGAAAAGCTCCACTCTTTGTTATCTTCGCTACTTCCTTGTTGTTGTTCCAGATCTGATTCATACTCTATCTTCATGCTCGGAATCTGAAACATACTGACAGTCTCCTTGCTTCTGCACATGCAACTCCTTAAGATATGCTTGCATACAAACCCCCTTGCTAGCCCTGATGTTCTCTTCGACTTCCTTAGCATCTTCGAACAATTGTCTTAACGATGAAGATTTCCTCTCTCTCAGGAGAAGGACCAGCTTTGGATGCTACGCCATGACATAGTACACCATGGCAACAGTCTCTGTGGGTCTGATCTCTGTAGGCATACTATGATAAACACTGTAAAACCTCTTGTTGAAGACAACCAAGGCTTCCTCTTCCCCTTTCCTCAAGGCATTAAACTCAAACCAGTATTGAACAAGGGACTTGTTCTCACCCCAACACTTTAAAAATGCATGGCATAGCTCGGTCTAGGAGCCAATAGAACCGACTTCCAGACATCTAAACCACACAACAACATCTCCAGACATGGATTGTGAGAACAACCTCATGGCAACATCATCATGAACCATCTCAAACTAATCGACAAAGCTCTCAAAGGCCTCCAAATGCCTCTCAGCTGTAATATGATCATTTTCAGAAAACCGAGGAAGATACTCAAAGGAATAATGAGGATAAGGATGAAGGTCATGTGGCAGCCTTAAAGGTTTAAACAACTTATTTCTGATTTTAATTTGAAAAGCAGTGGATTGATCACGAGGATTAACAAGTTGATGGCAAGGCTCAACAGGAATAATGGAGGGTAACGAGATTTGAGAAGACTGTGAACTATTTTCAACCTCCTCAGGGCTACAAGGGTGATCAATTTCAAGAAGAGATGCAATACAAATCTCACTTTTATGAATAGGCAGAGGTGAAGACACGGGATTGGTATCTACAACACAAGAAGAGGGCATGTTTTCTTCTTCCGAGGATGGATAAATAAAAGAAGGCCTATTATCATCTAAATAGACAAAGAAGAGGATAATCCTCTTTATATGTGAAGGGAAAGAGAGAAATGAGTTGATAAACAAGAACATGATTTCATGAATAAAGCTCATAAATTGATACCTGGCCTTCCCCTTCGGTATGGTCATCTTTCTATCAACATGATCCTCCCTAGTGGAGTCTTCGATTGTGGAGTCGCTAGGTGCAAGTTGCAATTTGCAATGGTTTTGATGTCTGATGCACCTTCAGAATCAAAAGCACGTTGTCGTTCTATCCCAAGGAAAAGTCTTCAATTCGTTCCCCGACAATGACGCCAAGAATGTTAGCACTGGAAGTCACCCTCCGATTGCAAAGAAGGTAAGCCCAATACCCATCAGAGTTTTTGGTGGATGTTGGTTTTATATGAGTGGAGGTCAATGGACAAAATTCAATATATGAATGATGTTCAACACAGAACTGGACAAGAAATGCACAGGGAAGTGAGGGCCACAACTAACTTCAGTCAGTGAATTGAGTTTAAGTGTGAGCAGAGGGAAGACTTAGTAAGAAAGGTGGACAAGACTGCTATGGGCATCAGGCCTTCAAGCAACTTGGAGAAGAAAAACTCAGACTCGAGATCACTCTTAAGCTCAAGCTTCAGACATTGAAATATGTCCAAACAACACAGTTACAACAACACAATGATCAAACCTACATCACCATGCAACCACAACAACTCGACTAGATCCTCCATGCCCGATCCATTCAGTGTAAGAGGGGAAAATATCACAAGGAAGCTGACTAAAACTGGTCACGATACCGCTACAATCAAACCTACATTTCAACAACATAACAACCCTCGACTGGATCCTCCATGCCCGAGTGTTTTAGCACAGCATGCCCGAGCCATTCAGTGTAAGAGGGGAAAATATCACAAGGAAGCTGACTAAAACTGGTCACGATACCACTACAATCAAACCTACATTACAACAACATAACAACCCT